>CM051386.1:10354487-10579487 GCA_028015245.1 Cardamine occulta | reverse complement strand
AAAGTTGTTAAGTCATTGGCTCTTTCATCGCCAAATCGAGATCGCGATAATCATGATTCTCCAATCTCAGATGGGGTTTCGGCTTCTTCTTCGTCAGAGGACGACGAAACTGTATCCGAAGATTCTCCGGATGGTTTGGAGCATGATGGGTTTAGCAATGCTACTCAAGTTAAGCCAGAGTCTCAGATTCTGCCATTGAATTACTCTGGATGCAATAACAATGCTATAGACGATATCGACGATGGAATCTGGGACGCTTGTTCGCCTGAGCACGCAGAGCATCACCATCGATGGACACCAAATGTTTCACCTGGCTATGGAAGTGATGATGATGATAATGATAACTCTAAAATGGAATGTAACCAACCCCAACCCTTGTCATTGGGATTTAAGCAAGTGGAACCTTTGAAGATTGAGGAGCCCATCACTGGTGTTGTAAGTTCTGATTTCCATTTCAATTTTGGTTTCATTGTTTTCAATTTTTGATCTTTGAATACGAATTTGACATTTTTTTTCGTAGGGTGCTGGAATTTGGAATTTAGGCAACACTTGTTTCCTTAATTCGGTGTTGCAATGCTTAACTCATACTGTGCCACTTGTTGAGAGCCTTCGTTCTTACAAGTATCAGAATCCCTGTAACTGTAAGACTCGTAATGTATAGCTTTTTATTGTTTATGTTACTTTGTAATTTTCTTATATATCCTTTGATATTTGAAGGTGGCAATGAGTTCTGTGTTATTAGGGCTCTTAGATATCACATTGAGTCTGCATTGAGGCCTCCGAGATATCCATTGGCTCCGGATTATTTTCTTAACAATCTCAATTGTATCCTTTATACAACTTTTTTACTTATTTCCATCAATAACTGCTGTCATATTTTCTGAAAATATTGGTTTGGCTGCATAGTTTGCTTTTGGGATTCTCAGTTTTTGTTTCTTAGAGGAATTGATTTATCCTTAGCTAATACAGATTTTTCGCCTGACTTCCACCGTTACCAACAAGAAGATGCCCATGAGTTTCTGCAGGCCTTTTTGGAT
Organism: Cardamine occulta; assembly: GCA_028015245.1. Lineage (NCBI taxonomy): Eukaryota > Viridiplantae > Streptophyta > Magnoliopsida > Brassicales > Brassicaceae > Cardamine > Cardamine occulta. The sequence goes on along the minus strand of CM051386.1, from coordinate 10,578,450 downwards.
AAGTTGGAAAGATGTTGTTTGGATCGTAGAACTTATCGTGGCTATATGTCTTCTCCAGATGTTACTATCGTTGAGCATGTCTTTGGTGGGCGTCTCGTCAGTGGGGTAAGAAGTTAACTCAAACTATAAATTTTGGTTAACTGTTCAAGCAATTGTTGGTATGAGTTTAAATTTGATTCTGGGAAATATGTGTGTATTTCTTTTTTCAGCTTCGTTGCTGCAACTGCAATTCTGTGTCTGAGACTTTTGAAAAGTCTGTTGGGATCAGTTTGGAAATTGAACATGTGGATACTCTTTGGAGTGCCCTAGAGTCCTTTACCAGTGTGGAAAAGCTTGACGAGCAATTGACCTGTGATAACTGTAAGGAAAAAGTTTCGAAAGAGAAGCAACTCTTGCTTGATAAGCTGCCATTGGTTGCCATATTCCATCTGAAGAGATTCAAGAATAATGGACTTTATATGGAGAAGATCTTCAAGCATGTCAAGATCCCATTGGAGCTAGATTTGCAGCCATATATGAGGGATAGCCAGGAAAACGGAGTATGTGAACTTGCAGTAAACTATCTCTTATCTCCCTCTTAAGTACTCAAATTTGTATTTTATCTTAGATTGGACACACTAAAAACCCATTCTATTTCTTTCTTTCTTCAGGTTTCTACAAAATATCATCTTTACGCTCTTGTGGAGCATTTCGGTTATTCAGTAGCTTATGGTCATTACTCCTCCTATGTGAGGTTAGCCCCCAAGATATGGCATCAATTTGACGACCTGCAGGTGATATTTTTAGTAATTTTAGTTGATTCTGGTGGTTAAGTAGATGAGTTCGATTAATGAATATTTCCTTGTTGTGTGTTTCACAAACCTCGGCAGGTCACAAGAATCGATGAAGAAAGTGTGCTAGCACAGGATTCATATATTCTTTTTTATGTAAAAGAAGGAACCCCCTGGTTTTCTAGAGCCTTTGAAGAGATGCAGCCATTGCTTGAAGCTAGCTTACGAAATTCTTCGCCTCAGTCTGTGCTTGATTCTACCAACGGCGAGTGTTTATCAGAGATCAGTTATGAGGCTGTGGATAAATCCAACAAACCCTGCGACTCAGCTGGAGTGTCTAACCAAAATGTCAAGACAGAAGAGAATTTTGTTTCCCTCTCTGACGAGCAAAGTGAAGATTTGTTTCTATCAGCAGAGTCTAGTAACGAAGATTCTCCCATGGAACTTCTTTTGGACCCGCTTGAGACTGAGGATTCTTACAATCCATGCACTGAGAAAGAAACAGATTCTTGTTTAGCCATTGAAAGAGCTTCCACCGGTGATGATTTTTTCCCTCTGCTTATGGTTGACCCTTCTCCAAACCAGCAAGGTGCTATATATTCTTTTATTAGAAGAAGTCTTTTAGAACCGAGTTTTATGTTTTCTTCATATCAATGTCAACTTATCGGAGTTTTAGTACTTACTTGGTGGTGCTGTGTGTTGATTCTGCAGTAGGAACTTTCCAAACTCTACTCAAGCAATTTGAAGAAACCACAAAGAATGAAGAAGGACCTTGCAAGCAGCCATTAATAATAAGTGACATTGCAGATTCAAAGGAAGCAGAGTTTGCGCAAAGAGACCCTGTGAAGAAGCCGTCACCTCGTGCTAGAGAGTTACAGGATCAAGCCATTTCTACAACTGGTTCGCCACCCAAAAAGATAAAAACAGCATAAAAATGTCTAACATCTAATGCTGCATTTGGACACAAAGTGGTGTATTTTGCGACTTTCTTGATCGCTAATTAGCTTCAAACTTCTTTTAGGTGTGACAAAGATGTGTAGTGACTTTGATTTAGACTAAATCAGGCTTAATCGTTTTCGGTTTTGTGCATAGTACTAGTTATGGTACTTTGGTGTTTTTTTCTTGGTTTATTGATACAAGGCAAGGTTTAAGAATCTAATAAAGCTTTAGATTCTGCAAAATGGTTTTTGTGTTTTTTGTCCCCGACGATTTATCCTAGTTTTTTTGTTCGAACTTGAAAACACCAAGTTGGATCCAAGACTATTAAGACTCTTGATTTTTCAAAGAGTACTTGGACCTGAGACTTGACGGAAAATTAAATGAAATGACAATAACCGATAAATTCAATTGAAATGAAAACCGACCGGTTAGGTTCCGCTCATTTCGACCTCTTGCTTCACTAGCTAAATAATTCAACTGAGATCGATTAACTAATCATGTTAAATAAGTACAGTTGTCAGTAATAACCTGAAGATTAGTGGGCTGACTTATATGAGTCTATGATAATAAACATTTAGACAGTAAAAAAACCTGAAGGCTAGTGGACTATAATGATATTCACTATTTACATGCCTCTTTATCTCGATTTTCAGTTTTTATTGAATAGAAATATAAAAGTGTTTTTGATCAAATGTTCTCAAAGAGGCGAAATAAATACTAATCTATGATGTTTATCTTCGACCGAGTCTACTCTTCCTTCGTTTTTTAATGGTTGATGATACATTTAAAATATAAAAAATTCGAAATTAATAAAGAAAAAACAAAGGAAAAGGATAATAAGAAGCGGGCCCACCGGGTCAGATATGGCCTGCCGTGTCCAAGTGCTTCAATTTTGACTAAACCTTTCAATTTTTTCTTATTTTTAGTATTTTAGTTTTAACGTCAAGGAAAATAACTCGTGTTTGTTTATGGTGGATTTAAATGATCATAATTATAAATGATCATAGTTATCAAAATAACTCGTATATGGTTTTAAATGATCATAATTATCATGACTTGTGTTTGCACATCAAGGGAAAACTCGTGTCATAAAGGAATTTTCGTTACAAGTGTAGGAATGAGTTACATAATATAGCTAGTTATATACGTATGAATTGCAATAATCTAATAGAGATCAAATGTGATAAACGAAAACAAATTATTTTCTAACCCCAAAAAAAAAACGAAAGAAAAATCATCTAATAAAAAAATGTAGATTGGGACTATATATCACAATTTGAAAGTCAAGTGGGCGTCCTTTTTCAAAGTCAATGGACAATAAAATGCAAATAAGACTTGTGGGTTCTTTCTTAAATGACTACACACATGTTTCAAAATTGTCACAAAGATACTAACTTGTCCACCAATGGATTATTTATGCTATTAAACAGTTTCAGTTTTTTTTTACAAAAATAATAATTCGGTAATCGGATTTCGGCTAGTAGTTTCAGTTTTGTATAGAAATTTTATGAAATGTGTTTCGACTTTTATAATGTAAAACAATTTGGCATCTTTCTCCATCTACCATCATGGATGACAAATGAATAAAAAGCTGTTATTATCATATGATGTCTATACAATGCATTTTATATGTTTTATTTAATTTATTTCCTTGTCGTCATTCTTTTATTTTATTAGAAACACTATAGGTGTATTTTTAAAAAAAAGTTAAAGATACAATATCGATATCGGATTCATAAGGTATAAACAAAGATTTATCATCGGGCCAACAAATTGTATATACGCATGAAACACGGAGGTCTAGCTAATTAGTAATTAGCAACGCAATGAGTAGAATCTTATAATGATACATAAATTTAAGTAAATAACTCCATATTTTACCTATCGAATTTACAACAAAAAAATGGTTGTTCGTCAATTTTGGAACTCCAATGGGATATGACGTTTAGCCGTTTAGGGGGAACACATTGTTTTATCAAAACTAATTAATTGTACTTTCATATCAGATGAGACATGACATTGATTCAAAAAAGGTTTGGTATATAAAATGAAATAAATTTATGAGTATATGATTTTTATATCAAAGGACATGAGTTGAAAATGGAATTTCCTTTTCAAGTGATGCATATTGGAATAGTTAGTACTGACTTTGCTATGTTTATTAACCTAATTAAATTGGAACAACAACCAAACTCAAACACTAATAAACAAAAGAGTATGTTTTTATATAATCACCCATCTTTTGACCTAAATTTCTGCATTGATTTCCTCTTTATTAATTATATTAAAAAAAGTTATAAACAAGTACAGATGGATTAGGTTATTATGTCCAATACATGAGCTTGTCTCCGCTTATTGCTCGCTTTAAAGCTATACAAATGGAATCTAATTATTGATATCACCCATCTTCTTATTATATACAAATATACACCAATAATAAGAGCAAAGTATAAAGTGCGATTCACACTTGTTCCAACTCATTATTATGTACATATAATAGAAATACATGCGCGTGCACATAGACACACTCAAATACATATATTTCCATATAAACAAAAAATTTAAGTTCTTAATATTATTTTTTGTTTAAAACTGTTTTTGGACACAAAAGGTTTTGGTTAGTTGGTTGTGTATTCAGATGGCTTTAACTATTTAACCAAAAATAATAAACGTAAAAAGTTATGTATAACTAGACATCTATAACTATTCAAATAATTCTTAAAATTTGAATTAAGTAAAATAAGTTAAAAATAAAAATAGAGGGCAAAATAGAGAGACCACCTGATGCTTGATGGAAGAAACAAAGAAGTAATATAATGGGATTAGGGATAGAGATGAGATGTCAAACTACAATAATGGAGCAATAGTTTTCTCCACTTGGCTAATATAAAATATCTAACACTAAAAACTTACACATCCCCAAAAACAAATTCCATTTTAATAAAACCAAAAAAACATTATTATTATTTTATACATGTAACCAACAATAATGTTGTACTGTAAGGCTATGTAACCGAAACAAATATTAACAACTATTACTTAAGATAAGTCCAAATAATGACAGAAACGAATTCATATAAAAAAGTATATACATAACCAAATATAATTATTAAACGTTAGAAAAATTCTTATAAGATATAATCAAAATACCTAACATCTTAATAAAACCGGGCTAACAGAAAGAAAAAAATATCCATAGTAAGGAGAGTATATTATTTGAAGATACATAATCAAAAATGTTTAAGAGAATATTGCAAAAATATATGGAAAATAAAGATATCGATAATATATGAGAAAGATATTTGGAAATAATAAAAATTGAAAATAAAAGAAGAAGGAGGTTTGGGTTGGTCGACTTTGCTAAGATAAGAGAGACTGACTCTCTTTTCTTCTTCCCTATTCTTCTCTCTTTACCTTCTCTGCAAGAAACTTCTCTCTCTCTTTCTCTCTACAAAAAAGTTTGAAGCTGACTCTAAAAAGTCTCTCTTTTTTCTTCCTGCAATTAGTAAATGGCGATCGAAGATCAAGAGAATACAATCCGTGAAATCAAGCCTAAGAACAGAAGAATCATGGTACTTCATTTTCTTCCTTCTCTGTTCCTCAAATGAGAAATGGTTTGTGTGTGTTTTAGTTTCCGATTTCTCATTATTTTGATTATCAAATCTTTCTGGGTTTGGAGTTTTTGATTGAATTTGAAATTCAAAAACTTGTAAATGGCGAAAAGTTTTAATATTTTTTCTTAAAAAATGATTCTTCATTGAAGTGCTCTGTTTTCGTGTACCTAACAAAGTGATTTCATGTTTATTTTGAAGAATCCGAACAATGCTCTTTTGGAGTTATCATCTTTTTTTAATTTTATTTTTCAGGCTTGATTCCGTTAGTTAATTTACTTTATTTGGTGTCACGAATTTGTACAATATGCTTTTTATAATATACCAAATTTTATACTTTTAAACCCTCAGAAATCCAGTGAAAACAGTGAAAACGAATCTAGAACATTTCTGGGTTTTAAATACGATTCTTTTAAAATTGAAAAAATATCAGAACAGAATCAAATTTCAAATTTTTTTGAGGAGTTTTAATGGTAGTTAAAGAGATATGTCTAAATGTTCTCTTGAGGTGTATATATTATATACCAAATGGTAATGTTTGGTTTATGAAATAGATGATGAAAAATTGAATATATTGGTTTTTGGTGTAGGGAGCTGGTGGACCAGAGGAGGAAGATAACCGTTGGCCTCCATGGCTAAAACCTTTGCTTAAAGAGCAATTCTTTGTTCATTGCAAGTATCATGGTGACTCTCATAAGAGTGAATGCAATATGTATTGCTTAGACTGTACCAACGGTCCACTTTGCTCTCTTTGTCTTGCTCATCACAAGGATCATCGTACCATTCAGGTGAGAAGTCTTGATCTTGATTGTTGCATAATACTTGTGTCTCTTGCAATGATTCGAAGTAGATATACATCGAAAGATTCGATCTTTATGTTTTCTTGTTGAGGTTTTGACATTTTTCTTGGATTGGTTTTGGCAGATAAGGAGATCTTCTTATCATGATGTTATAAGGGTGAATGAGATACAAAAATATCTTGATATATCTGGGATTCAAACGTATGTGATCAATAGTGCTAAAGTCGTCTTCTTGAATGAGAGGCCTCAGCCTAGGCCCGGGAAAGGCGTAACCAATACCTGCAAGGTTTGTTACCGTAGCCTCGTCGATGATAGCTTCCGCTTCTGCTCTCTTGGCTGCAAGGTACATTTACCAACTCTTCCTTTTTTATTGTATCAAGTAGAAGAAACTTTGGTATTGGGTTGACATTTTAATTTTCCCTCTTTACACGTTTCATATAGCAAATCTCAGGTCTCTTACAGTTTCACCTAACATTTGCTTGCATTTTTGGTAAATTTAATTCACATTTTAACCGCACGAGAAGAAAGATCAAAACTTTTGAAATTGGTCATCCTCAAATCATCTTGATTTATCTTTTACAGTTTCACCTAACTTTTCCTAGCATTTCCCTAAATAGTCTCTAGAAAAAGATCGAAACATTGATTTTTCTTGAAACTTTGGACTGAGATCACCTCTTTCTTGGAATCATTCTCTAATAAACTTACTTTCTCTATGTTTTTGGTGAATGAAATCAAGATTGCTGGAACATCAAGAGGCTTTGAAAAGGGAAGAAAGAACCTACTGATGGAAACAGAGGATTCAAGTAGCAACATTGGAGTTGGGAAGAACATTTCAAATCTCCAAAGTTTCAGTCCATCAACACCTCCACTTACTACATCTAGTAACTGCAGAATCGCCAAGCGAAGAAAGGGAATTCCTCACCGATCTCCGATGGGATAAGAACGGATTTGAAAAGAAGCTTTTACCATTTCCAAGTTTCTTCATCTATAAGATAACACACAAAGGTTTAGCTAATACAGAGGCTTTTTGTCTCTTTTTTTTATCTTTTCTCATATACCAAAGAAATGGTCTTTTTGCTTATGTTAGCAAAAAAAAGAGAGAGAGGCCTCTTAAGTTAGGTTGTGTCTTACTAATGGCATGTATGTGAATATGTAATGTGATTGTATATATTTTACGTGGTGTAAAAGGGGTAGAATGGAAATATAGGGGTTTTAGGGGGCTACAAGTGGGAATAAAACAAAATTAGTTTTGGTTTTTCATTTATGTACTCATGGTGTAAATTTGGTTTGGTTAGGTGCATACATGGATCTAGATTTATAAATAAATAATGAGATTTCCTACCTTTGATATTTTTTGCGATTTTAAGAAAATAAAGGCTTTAGAGCCAAAAATCTTTATTCCAACTTCTAAGTCCAAAATTTTTAGAGCCATATGTTATTATTTGTAATTGTTTGGACTTAATTAGAAAGTTGGAATTTTTGGCTTCAAGCCTGAAGCCAACAATAACATATGGTCCTGAGTTGAATAAACGAAACGACTTTAAATATAATTGGTGTTGTAATTGTAATAATAATTTAAACTTTATTCGTTATAAATGGTATATTAATTCTCATGGGGCATTGTGTTGGAAAGCAGTTTGGTGGGGAAGGTCTAATTTCCTTTCTCTTTTAACTTTCTTGAGAATGTAACCATTTGGAAATTGGAATAAGCATTTAGAAAGAAAGAGAGATACATAGCGAGAAGAATATATGTCTTTTTTCTCAACGAATAATTTTTATTTATCAAATTAGCACTATAATTATAAAGGAGAGGCCTTATATTCGTACTTATCAAGATAGATAAATTGATCATTTTCACGTTTAATGGTGTAGACAAACTTAGATTTTCGAGAGAAAAAATCCATATAAAAAAATATATTGTAAAATAACACAATGAAAAGCAAATTATCTTAATGTATACTCCAATTGTATGTTTAAACTGTAATAAAGATATATCATGAAAGAATATCTCAAACCCTTAATTATATGTGTATGTATGTATAAATTTCTCAAACCGTAATACAATAATATATGTTTCATATTCTCGTCCCAGCCCCAAGGAAAAAAAAACATATTGTAAAGGAAACTAATTTCTTGTCAAGGAAGTAGATTTGAAGATCTCATACTCCTTGCTTGAGTCCCAAGAACCAATCCATCACTTGAGAATGATCTTTTCAAGTCTACAGGCTTCACTCTTTTTCCATTTTCAAGATCATAACTTTCCTCTTCCTCTTCTCCGTCTCTACTTATCCGCAAAACAATATCCGCGGCCGAGAATCGACGTGGATGATGAGAGCTAATCGAAACACTAACCTCTTCCCGATGATCAACAACGATTACATTTCCTTCTGCTGATCCAACATTGCTAGTAAACCGATCAAGATTCATCACCACAACACGATGATCAGGTTCTTGAGTGGTAGGGACGATGATCTTAGCCCGACAAAGCGGACAATTTGAATGAGATTTGAGCCACCGATCGATACAAACGACGTGAAAAATGTGGTTGCATTTAGGCAATAACCTTAAGCTCTCGTCTTCGTTAAACTCTCCAAGACATATTGAACAATCCGTACCGTTGATCTTGAGACCTATTTGATGCTTCTTTAACTTGAAACATCCGATCTTTTTTATGAGAGCATCGTCTAAACCGGTGTTTGAAGACTCATGAGCAAAAGGGTCGTCGTCTTGGTCTTGACTTTCCGGTGAGTCAACATCGAGAATTATATCCGATCTTCCGGTTTCTGAGGTAGCTTCATTGATGGTGTCATTGGCACAATACTTTGAGACAAGACTGTAGTAAGTTGCCAAGAGAAAGGCAGTTGCAAAGATTCCAATAATGGCAATGACAAGAGGGGAGAGATTAGGGTTTGATGAAACGCCGTCGTTTAGGAGTTGTTCATAGGAAATTGGTGGTGGAGAGATGAAGTTGATGTAACTACACCATTGAGGACAAAATGTGGAACATAAGCCTTGAGAACAATCTCTTGGATTGATATATTGACTCCAAGCATTAGGATTTGGATCGGACTCCATGAAAGAAGGAAAAAAGAAAAGAAAAAAGAAATTGGATCCTTGAGGGATTAATCAAAGATTATGTTACATTGATAAGTGAATTCATTTATATATGATAATCCAAATCGTAGCATAAAGGAGGTAAGAATTTGTTTATATATGTGATGATTGTGGCTTATAGATGTGGAATGTACGAAATTTGATATCATATACTAATATATAATGCAGATTCTTGTTGGTGTATGAGAAGCTTTGCTTTGTTTTTGTTTCCCTTACTTTTTTGTTCTTTTAATGTGGCTTTAGCTTTGTTCTTTAGCTCTTTATTTCTTTTCTTTTGATGGCATAATTGGCTTGTTGACTAAGATATTGAATATGGTACGTAAATATGTTAGCTATGAGCCTATGATTTTGATGTCATTTTTTTTTTCTCCCTTACGGCAACTATGATTTTGATGTCGAATGATTCTATTTGAACGATCTATATTGATTTAAACATATGTATTTTTTTTGGATGAAATGTTAAATTTATTAATGAAAAGAGTGTGGCTTAATTACATTGGAAAAAAATAGATAACGGAAATAAAGAAACTGGAGGACTGGTACGGGCAATTAGGATATGCCCCGAGCTCTGAACCATCTCGCTGAAGTAGGCCATAGAGATGGGCCTTGTCTTGGTAACGAAGAGAAACAACACAAATCCGAACCGGCTTCTCGATTAGGCGAATGAGATATCTCGTTGACCGGTATAGCTGATTATGTTTTCTTTGATTCATTTATCTCCATATGTACATTACATTACATAAATAATCCAAGTCCCACCTCTCTAAGTTTGACTAAAAAAGAAGTATATTTTGGTATATTTTGTTTCAAACATAAAATCTAATTCATAAAGATTATTTTAATGAAAAAAAAATTAGTTATTGTAGATTACTTTGTTATAATTTAGGATATGTTATCTTTTAATTATTTTGGAAAATAGTGTCACATTTCTTTAAATCCAAAGTTTAACATATCTTTCTTTAGTGTTCTCATTTTCTTTTTCTTTTGAGTTATATATACTTTATTACATTGATACATGCTAAATTTTAACAATATGCACTTAAAACTATACATTTCAATCGGATGTCACAAAAGAAACCGATACGGAACCGGAAGGTGGGATTTCATGTAATTGATCACTAGAGTAACCCGGTTATATTATGCCGGCCCCGGTTTAATTATTAACCTCGGTGGTATTACTGGTACCCGTTTTAGTTGTATTCGGATTATCTTTAGAAACAGTAACCAAACCTGGAATTAGCTGGTTTATCTTCCAATTCCAAACCAAACAAAATGTATATCCAAACGATTGTATGAAATCTGAGGTGGCCTCAGGAGTGATTCCACTTTGGTTTATGAACACACGTGGATCAATTGCATCGAATTGTCCAGCCGCCGGCTCCGGTTTAGAATTGGTGTTGATGTTTGGTATGGTTTTAGGGGGTTATGCTTTGAAGCATTTTATGGATGAGTTGGAGTTTGAGAAGATCTTCAAAAGCAGTGTTATTGTTATTACCAAATTGGCCATTGTTGATAGCAGCCGCAAGCATTTGAGAAACATCGAGCATAGGGCTAAGATTCTTGGTTCTTGGCTCGTGCATCACTGGATCGATTCCCATTTACAACAACTGCTTCTTAAAGTATTTAGGAACATTTTCGATTTTAAAATATTTATAATTAAAACGAACCAAAGAAAGATTAACCTTTTTGTATGGTTAGAGAATCTTAAACTGAAGTATAGACCCTAATAGACTTGAACATGTGAATTCTATAGTAGCAATAAAACATATATTTGACGTTAAAAATAGTACTATAATTGATGGTTGGATCAATCAACGGAATTATGATAACGACGACAATTGTTTTTGTGAGTTTGCGTATTGTTTGTGTTTTTTTTTTGCTAAAAGGGTAAAATTTTTTTAAGAAAATTTGTTTGTGTTTAGGACAAAACAAACAAAAGTACCAAATAAACTGATCGAATATGTAATAAATATTATATTTTTATTAAGACAGTAAAAAAGTACCAAATAACATTAATATGAAGATCAATAGAAAAGAACTACTAGTACTTGATAAAAACGTATTACATACTTGATAAGAAGTGCGTACTAATATTGCCATTATTTGAATAATAATAATATGATAGTTTTTTGTTTGTTATTATTACCAAATAATTCTCATTCTCCTTAATTATTCTCAATGTAGAAAATGGATTTATATACATCAATAAACAAGGCATAAACCAAAACCATAATCAATACTAACCAATTCTAATTACAACATTGGTATAATAAATTCTATATACACTAATAGCCTCCCTCAAGATGGGACGAAGATATTAACAAGACCCATCTTGCCAACTAACTGATGGAAATGAGCAGGATAGAGAGCTTTCGTGAAAGGATCAACGACTTGAAAAGCCGAACGAACATGTAACAATTGAAACAAACCTGCAACAAGTCGATCACGCACACTAAATGTTCGTGAAAAACAGCATTCTTAGCTATATGAATAGCAGCTTGATTGTCACAAAAGAGTAGAGTGGATTTAGAGAGTGTAACCTGTAGCTCTTTGAGAAAACCAGTAACCCACATTAACTCATATGTGGCCAAAGAAAGGTTGCGATACTCTGACTCAACAGAACTCTTAGAAACAACATCTTGCTTTTTGGACTTCTATGAGATAAGTGATATACCTAGAAACAAGCAATAACCAGTAGTAGATTGTCTTGAATCCAGGCAAGAAGACCAATCAGCATCAGGAAACATTTGAAACTGAATTTCTGACTGAGATGAGTAATAGAGACCCTGTCCAACAGTCCCCTTAACATACTTCACAACTTTATAAACTGCTTCTTAATGTGCTTCACGAGGAGCCTGAGAAAACTGACTCAACTTGTTCACAACAAAAACAATATCTGGGTGAGTAATCTGCAAGTATATGAGGCGACCAATGAGACATCTATATGCCTTAGCATCAACAAATTTACCTCCAGCCTCCTTGGAAAACTTCACATGCGGATCCATTGGGATTGTAGAAGGTTTACATCCAAGTAATCCAGTCTCAGCAAGAAGATCAAGAGCATACTTGTGTTGACATATATGAATCCCCTCTGATGATCTGGCAATCTCCAAGCCAAAAAAATATTTTAGAGATCCAAGATCTCGCAACTTGAAATACAAATGAAGCTGGGATTTAAGATTATCAACTTCTGAATCATTATTGCTTGCTATGATGATATCATCAACGTACACTAACACACACAAGAACATAATGTCAGTAATTTTTAAGAAGCAAGTATGATCAGGATATGATTGAGTAAATCCCAGAGTAAGTAAAGTAGTCTTGAACTTCAGACACCATTATCATGAGGCTTGCTTGAGGCCATATAGAGATTTTTGCAACTTACAAACAACATTAGGAGGAAGAGTATTGCCTTTTCGATCAACATATCGTGGAGGAAGTTTCATATAAATTTCCTCATCAAGATCACCATTAAGAAATGCATTGGATATATCCAGCTGTATAAGAGAGAAATTATGTATAGCAGATAAAGCAAGTACAAGTTTCACTGAAGTCAGCTTTACTACTGGTGAAAAAGTTTCAATATAGTCGATGCCTTCCCGCTAAGTATAACCTTTTGCAACTAGACGAGCTTTGTATTGCTCAATAGTGCCATTTGAGTTGAATTTCACCTTGAATATCAATTAACAGCCAATCAGAGTTTTATCAGGAGGCAAAATACATATTGTCCAAGTATCAGTCTCTTCTAAAGCGTCCACTTCATCATCCATGGCTCCACACCACACCAAAATATCTTTTGCCTCAGCATAGGTTTTATGTTCTTTTTCTTTGTCTATGGAAACCAAGAATGAAAGATAAAGAGGAAAAACTTTATTATAAGAAAGATAATCAGAGATTTGATGAATAGTTGAAGATTCCACTGAATTACAGTAGTAATCTTGAAGATAAGCAGCCTGTTTGGTCTTCCTGTGGGATGTTTGAGCAGAAGATTCAGGGACATCTTTAATAGTATTAACAAAAGGTTGATATACTACAAAAGATGGTGATACAAAGGTACCCTCATCAGAATTTTGATGTTCTACAGGAAGTTATTGAGTCTGAAGAGGAAAATAAAATTCAGAGTCCTTTGAAATTTTTGAGTCAACAAAAGGAAAGAGCTCTTCATAAAATACTACATGTCGAGAGACAATGATAGTATTAGATTCGATGTCTAGGAGCTTGTAACCTTTGTAACCACTAGGATAACCTAGAAAAGCACAAGCTCGAGCTCTAGGATCAAATTTATGTCTGTTTTTAGGTGATGTAGAAACATAACAAAAGCAACCAAAAACTTTGAGTTCTGAATAAAGTGGTGTTTTCTTTCTTAAAGCTTCAAAAGGTGTTTTATCATGAAGAAGAGGAGATGGTGTTCGATTAATGAGGTGAACTGCTGTGAGAATACAATCACCCCAGTATGAAAGAGATATTTGTGATTGGAAAAATAATGATCGGGCAACATTTAGAATGTGCTGATGTTTTCTTTCAATGACATAGTTTTGTTGTGGGGTTTATGGGCAAGAATGATAAGCCTTATTACCTTTTGAATGATAAAAAAGTGAAATTGAGTTCTGGAGCATTGTCAGACCTAACCCCTTTTACCCTTGATTTAAACTGAGTTTCTACCATATTGACAAAGGTTGTAAAAACTTATAAGACATCCGACTTAGTCCTAAGAAGATCTACCCATGTAGCTCTAGAATAATCATCAACAATTGTTAAAAAAAATCAAAAACCATCATAAGTAGGAACTATAAAGTGTCAATATGAACCAAGTCAAAAGGATTTTCACTCATTATTTTGTGATACAAAAGAAAGATGTTTTTGTTTAGAGAGATGACATATCTTACAATGATGATCTGCATCAGTTTTTATCTTATCTAAAGATAGAACAAACTTCATAGTTTGTAGTTTAGACATAGAAGGATGACCTAGACGTTGATGCCATAACTCAGAGGAAAAAACTGAGGCTGTAACAACAGAAAGAGAGGTGCCTTGACTCGATAATGACTCTATGTCCAAGAAATAGAGATTAGCTACTTGTCTACCCATTCCAATCAAAAATTTCTCAGAAGGATCCTTTATACCACATGAAAGTTTATCAAACCAGATGCGACAACCTATATTATTGGTCAAGGAATTGACACTAAGAAGGTTGAATTTGAATTAAGGAATGTATAGAACATCATGAAGTATCAAATTTCTACCCAAGTGTATTGTACCTATCCCAACAATGCTCACAATGATCCCATTACAAAGATTAACAAGATTAGATATAGGTTTGAACAAAAGAAAAGATGATTTTTTATGAGAAATATGATTAGTGGCTCCTGAATCTATCACCCAAGCATGAATGGCAGAAAGATTGTCATTCATGGAATAGACATAAGGTCTATCAATACCGGTAAATGAACAAAAGATAGATGGGAGAATTGTACCTGGTATTAGATCATTGGTTAAAGAAGATGAAGGCATGGAAGATGCTGAGACGGAATGAACTTCTAGAGTGGGAGTAGAGGTAGGAGGCTGAAGCTTAGTCGTGAGAAAAGACATCAATTGTTGAAGCGGAGTTGGGGACAATTCACTACCAGTATTACCAATATTTAGAGCAGATTTTTCAATGGCAATGTTAGCAACCACAGGAGGAGACATGTCTGATCGTTGATTTGGCTTGAAACTGGTAGGATACCCATACTTCTTATAACATTTGTCGATCACATGTCCAACTTTCCCACAAAAGGTACACTATGGTCGTTCTTTTCTTGGATATGAAGAGACTTAAAATGCTGCAGATGAAAGATCAGTTGCAGCAGATCCCATTGCTCTCTGACTATCTTCTTGATGAAGGAGATTATAAATTTCAGAAAGAGAAGTCAATATCTTCTTCATTAAGATCATGTTTCTGATATTCTCATAACTCTCATTGAGACCCATCAAGAAATCAATCACTCTTTTTGTTTCCTTCTCTGCAAGAAGATCCTCAACAGTGTGTGGAGTTACCTGAGTATTAGAGAGTTCCTCCCACAAAGCTTGAGTTTGAGTGTGATAAGATAACATATCCAAACTGCCTTATGAAGAGAATGAAGTTGATGTCGGAGCTTGTAAAGTCGAGGTAGGTTTGACTTATGAAAGCGTGTATGAAGATCTTTCCAAATATCAGCCGAATGCTTGATGTAGAGAATACTCGAATAAATCTTCTTAGTAACACTGTTCAACAACTATGACTTGAGCATACTATTGCAACGACACCAGATCTTATAATACAGATCAGATTCATCAGATTTCACGATAGATCCATTAAGAAATCCTAGCTTATTCTTAACTTCGAGACTCGTAACCATCGCAACATACCAAACACTATAGTTGTTACCATCTAAGAGCTCATAGACTAATACTAAACCAGGGTAATCAGAGCTATGCAAATGATACGGAGATTGAATGTTATCTGGTGAATCTGATACCTCAAAAGGAATTGAGAGAGATCGGCGAGCATTCACATGATCAGAGCTTCCTGAAGCTCGATTTTCCAATCATGAAGCTGCAAAATGAATTGATCTATCGTTGTGACCTCGAGGTGATAACGCCGTGCAGGATTCTAGAGAATCAGCAGGAATTGAACGATACTTCGATTTGCAATTGAGTTTTCCCATTGATATCAAGATCGGCTTCGATTTGAGATGTGAAGGACCAAAAATGCACAGGAGAACGTGGAGAGAGCAGATCAGAGCTTGAAAGAACAAAAATCGGAAGAAATTCTGGTGGAAAACCGGTGAGATTCTGATGAAAGAGTGATGATGCGGAAGTTTGTTAGAGAGAAAGGGAATGAGATTATTGCTCTGATACCATATTACCAAATAATTCTCATTCTCCTTAATTATTTTCAATGTACAAAATGGGTTATCAATAAACAAGGCCTAAACCAAAGCCATAACCAATTCTAATTACAACATTAGTATAATAAATCCTATATACACTAATAATTATTCATAAAAACGAAGGACAATTCATCGGACAAGGTGAGCAGCAGTGAAGAAGATTCTAATTCTGAAAAAAGCAGCAAAAGAACGTTGAACTGACTCCCAAAATATAACTTGCCACTTGCAATCGTCGGAACCTCTAGTAAAGCCGAAGATCTAGTAAAGCCGAAGATCACTCCATAAATGACCCAAATTTCGCAAGATGATGTTTTACTTATTAATTAAGAGATATCATGATTTTAAGAAGGTGATTGATTGAGACTTTTGCAATTGACTGTTATTCCTATAAATAAGGCTGTAAAAAACTTAACTGTTACAATTTTATTTATTTAGTTATGACTTATGACATTGATTTTTAAAAAAGGAAGTACTAATTAGTTTATGCTTTTTTAATCAAGAAGAAAAATAAAAATTTGGATTTTGTGTGATTTTAAAGATTTTGAGAGATTATAAGAGAGTTTAAACTTTAAAGTATGATTGGTTTAAAGTATTAGAAGAGAGACATTTTACTTATGTTTTGCTTATATTTTACTTATACTTTATTTTATTTTTTTGTTAATTCACTTTTCATATTAAAGAATCAAATATTATTTAAAACGCAAAATCATGTAGGAAATTTGTTGAAGCTTTTTCAATTAGATGTAATCTTCTTAGCTTTATTGTATACCATTATATATAGGATATTTGCGTTTTGAAGTTAACTACAAATTTTACTAATTTTTATATTTATACATTATGATTCTTAAGTTAATTAAGTTCAAATTAATGATTAAATGTCAAACAACAAAAAATTATTTATATATATAGAAAAATTAATTAAGAGATGATGTTTTAAAATATATTTCAGTGCATTGCATATTTTTTAAATGCATTTAGAAAAATTTTGACTAAATTTTGTATAGTTTAAAGTGTTACTACAATTTAAAATTTTGAATAAATTTGTTTTTGATATAGTATTGAGATTTTATTAATGTATTAAAATGAACTCTAAACGTTAAACATCCACAAATATGTAAATAATATATTTTTATTACTATCTATTGTGTTTTATTGGTTTATAGTTTTGTCTGTATACCTAAAATATGTAGCCAACAATTATGTTAATTCTAGATTTCATGATATTTCAAAACTTTTTTTCAACCTCTCTTAACTTTAACCAATAACCTTGTAAAATTTAACTCCCACATCGATGATCGAATTCATTAACTATTTTTGAGAGCTTATTCAGTTTTTTTTTCCAGTTTGCATCAAAAGGGATTGGTTTGGCTTACCGGAATTGAACAACAAAACCTGATAAGTTGGTTTATTACATGTGTTGTCCAGTGCATCAAAGTCTGTCTTAAGTCAAATTATTATCAAGAATTAGATTTCTATCTTTTAAACCTGATAAGCCCGATAAATAAAATAACAAAGACTGTCTTTAGCTTCTCTGTTCACATGCAAAACAATCGTACCTGAATCCAAGAATCGTGTCTGAAACTTGTTGAGAGTTAACAAGATGTCGGTGAGCTATATTATATTTACCAGAACTTTAACCGGAAACCGGAGAAATGAACGGTTCCGATGATAGCAGATAAAGCAAAGGCGTAAATACTTAATATCATAAGAGAAGAAACTGGAGAAGCAAATATGGTATCTATGGCGAGGTTCACCATTCCTGTAAAAACATTTGCCTATAAAAAACAAGAAATGTGAAAATCAGTTCAAAAGAGAAATCAAGATTCATAAAGATTCCGGAGAAATCAACTGATAAGAGACTTACAAGTAGAAAGGTAGCTAATAGATTTTGGTCAATAGCTTCTTCAAGTGATGAAAGTTTGTTCATTGGTATATAACTAGACAGCATAAATATCCCAAGCGCCTGAAAACAAAAGCAGAGACGAATCAAATCTCAAATCCCAAAGAGAAAGTCTTTCACCTTTATGATGAATTCTGAACTATAAAAGAGACCTGAAGATCTTGCGCGAGCACCCAAGTAACGTAAGGCATGTTGCACTGCACAAGATAGAAATGGTTTTTAATCAATATTGTCCTCTAAAATGCTTTTGGAGCTTAAAGTGAGTATCATTACCGTTCGACGGGAAATTCTCTCAATGTAGTTGTCCAGAAGTATAGTCACAATCCTGAGACATATTAACATATACGCCCATCAGTATCTTTTCATAATGAGATGGTATGGTCTATAGTAATCCGCTTGTTTTTACCATAAGAGAAGAGAAACGAGAAAGACTCTAGCGATTGAGCTCGTGGTGCTTCGAATATTTGAATGTTTTGCGTAAAAGAGACGATAGCCTAAGTGAACGCCAAGAAGGTACATGCCCCAATAACCTGAATCAAAAAAGACTTAGATGCCACAGAATCAAAAGAGACTAGTAATAAACCAAATCAAAACCTTACCAAGAATGCTAAATACTCCTTCCTTGTTTTTGCTGATTATGTCAGTTCCTCTTTCGTCAGAAAGCAAATATGTGTTCAGTCCACTAACCAGCCAAGTTTGGTACCCTGAGAACCATTAAATTTGAAGACAGTTAGGTTCACTATCTTGTAGTTAAGAGGGAAAGGAAAGTAAAACCTGAACGTACCTGCAAGAACAGTGAAACCTAAGATTCCACAGTACTTGGCTGGTATGTTAACAAATGATGTTAGAATTGATATGTCTGCAAGTGTGAAGAAGAAATTCCAGTGTACTCCATATTCCGTAACGTGGACCTTCATAGAGTTAATAACCAACAACGTTACGACTTTGTAAAACGAGAAGTGTTTAAGACATAATAAAGCGGAAACGCAAAAGTTTCTTTACCTGATAATCCACACCTGAAGTGGTAACAAGACGAATAAACCCAAGTAGTAGAAGAGGCGCAGTTGCTTTAAGTCCAGTTATCCAGTTTCTGAAGCAATTGCAAGAAAAAGTTGGACTGGGTTTACATAATGCAGAACCAGTAACAAAGCTTTTTATAATAGATAATGGAGGGCTAAGGGGAATCACAAACCCTGATGAGACGTCTCTAGCTTGCCGAGAAACTATAGCATTAGCCAACACAAAAGAGCCAACACCAAGATCCATCTGTTTTCATTTCAAGTTGTAATATACATACAGACACAAAGTTACAAATCGCTTTAGGAAGGCACATCTCATATTAGTTTGAAGCCTAAAAGGACTAGGAAATTAGACATACCAAGCTAGTACCATAAGTCTCTGTCTTGGCATACCTCCTCGGAAAGATTGTGAAATCAACAGCCAAGATACACAAGCATGTAATAAGCATCTGCAACAACAAAAAAAATCCTTCAGAGTAAATGGAAGATAGAACCAGAGTAGGCTTAAATTAAAACTAAGTAGTGTTGTATACCAAGGCAACTCTATAAGAAGATACACTTGCTCTAAACGAGAGAGACTGTCCTGCTCTCTGCAACGCAGTAGAAGATCTAGTTTTAAAAGCTTAAGTTAGCGTAAGTTAAAACCGTAACTAATCACATGTTTGGTTTGAAAAATAAGAGAAAATGCATGACTTACAAGTTCTACCTTTTGGCAGTCACAGAAAGAATCAGCAACAACAACAATGACAACAAAACCGCCCCAAGATAGACCCATTCTGATAGAACCTGTAACAAAATAACCATTCAGCAGTTCTAATAATGATCATAAGAAAGCATCAAAAATATGCTCACAGAAGTTTGAAGAGACGTACGGTGAAAAACAGGAGCATGGGAAAGACAATGAAGATGAAATCCAAGGATATGGCACAGGTGTAAGCCTTCCAATTTCTTGAAACAACAATGTCATCATCGTTTTTCTTCGATGAAATGGCTTTGCCATTGTTATCTATATATACAACAAACATGAAACATCTTAGACTAATCAAACTCACTTCCAAAAAGGACTTCATTGGTGACTGTTCTACCAAAAGCAAACGACTTTGACAATTCTATGTACAGATTTGTTTACTGGGAAGACGAAATGAGAGAATTGAATCAGATAACGAACCAATTCTGCAGTGGAGGCCAATGGAGTATCTCAGAAGAACCAGCAGCTAAAATATCAGAAATTGAGCAAAATCATCAGAAATTGAGAAAAAATCGAAGAAATGGGTACAATAAAAAAGAGAAACTTACAGGGACAATGGTCAATAGTGCTGCGATTTCTAGAATAGAAGATCCATGGAGAATGCTTACAAATCTGCCAAGTCAATTCCAACAACACCATTTACGAGGAATAAAAAATCAATTAATCTGAGAAAAATACAGGTCATCGAGAAGATGAGTTAACAAAAAGAGAGAAGCTTTACTGTTCTTTGAGATGCTTGTTTGGATTTAGAGTCTGCTTCTGAAGAGAATCCATCAAAACTCGATGAACAAGAAGAGAGAAAGAAATAGTATCTAAGAACCTTTGTTAGTTCAGATTTAATTCGGGTTGAATGACGAACCGGCCGGTTCAATTAATATATGAATCAATAAGTTTTAGAAAATTAAAGGTTCGAAAAGTGGAACAAAATTAACAACTGCGGCAGATAATGAACAAGACTCTAAAATATGATCTCAAAGTATGTTTGGGTTCAGATCGTTTTATTTGAATATCATATAGTTTTGAATTTTGATATTGCATTTAGGAACCAAAACCATTCAAATATTTTAGATAGTTTTATATGAATATAGAGCCGGTCCTCATATTTTCGGGGGTCCATACGAAATCTTACGGTAATTATATTATTTTTTATATCATACCAAATTTAACTAAAATATATTATTTCAAATATTTTAAACATCACTATAATTATTTATTTTTGAAAACAAAAAAAAATACAAAAACAAATTCAAGTAATAATTAAAAAAAAAATCCTCAAATCAGGGGCAGATGCACACATGAAATTTACAAAATTATCTTTATTTTTTAAGATTTATATTAATTTTACCTATTAATATGTTATTTTATTTATATTTGGGTTTTTTTCCCGGATAAAATTAATCTTTATATTTGCCCCTACTTCTAACAGTAATATATTTTCTCTACATAATTATACATTTTTACTTATGATTCTTTTCAGCTAAAAAAATAACAAAAATTCTAGTCCCTTAAAAAAAAATATCACAAATTCAAATAAAAATCTTATAAGTGTATCCCCTTCAAATTAGAGTTTCCATTCAATTGCCTCACATCAATGTGCCAAAGACCGGCTCTGTTTAAATATTTTAGAATTTTAGTTTGGATTCGGTTTGATTCCTATTCGTTTTGGATGTTTCAGATTTATGAGTTTATAAACCATTAGGATATGTTAGAATTGTCAAAATTTTAATAATATTTTTTAACATTGATTCAATTTTAATAATATTTGGTTAAATTTTGATAAATATTACTAAAATTTTGAGAATTTGATTTATTTCAAATATAAATATAACAAATACGTTTAATATATAATTTTATTTCGTGAATTATATAAATCCAATGGGTTCTTGCCTCTCGGTTTAATTCGAATTTGGTGTTGGCTTTTTAGATATAGAAGTTTAGATCCGTTAGAGTATTTATGTGGATTTTGTTAGGGTTTGTTGCTTTGTAATTCGAGTTGATTTGGTTCGAGTTTTTAAATTTAGATATTTTTGCCAACTTAAATATGAATATATAGGCCTTAAATGGTAACCGAGGAATTATGGAATTGTGGAAAAACTTGGAAGAATTTATTACTTTGTTACCAGTTACTTTTCTTTACATTCCACAAAAACTTTCATATTGTTTTTTCACCAGTTTTTCATGTCATCATTTGCAATAGTTTAATAACTTTAATTTGCAATATGTGGACATGGTAGAATTGGAAAATTTTAGAGAATTCGGTAATTACAAAAACAACTAAATGGAAAATTGAATGAAGTATTTAGTTTTTTTTTTGTTGCAAAATTAGCAAACCAAGTCAAACTAAAATTCAGTCATGGACATTTGAGTATATGTTCGGGTTTGGATTAGTTTTTTTAGATTTTAAATATTTTGGTATTATGGTTTAGAATCTATTCGGGTATTTTAGAATTTTGGTTTGGATTCAATTTGATTCCATCCGAAAACACAACCCAAAATACCAAGAACAACAAATTGTTTTTTGTTAAATTTGAATAAACATTGGTTAAATTTTTGAATATTTTGGGTATTTCAATTGTTTTGGTCTAAAAATAATTGATATCTTTTGGTTTATAATGTAATCTTGGGGTACTTAGATTATGTAAAGCCTAAAGTAATTAATATTTTTTAGATGTTTCGGATATTCATTCGATTCTCTCTTCAAAGCGGTTTTGATTTCACTTTTTTCGGATTTAGTAGGCAAGAATCCATTCGGGTATTTGATTAGTTCTAGTTTGGCTATTTTGTTCCAAGTATTTTGCTCAGATGTACTAAGATTGATCAAATTAAACTGAAAATTACTATAAAAATAATCCAAACTTAATTTTTTTTGTTTTTTTTTGCATTTCTATGATATTTAATACATTTTTAATCCAATAAAAAGATTTTAATACTTTTAAACAAGCTAATGCTTTAATATTTTTAATATATAATTTTATTTTAAAATAATCATTAATTTTTATTTCATATTATTTATGTTATTCAACTTGACGCAAAATTATTTATTTTCTGAATTAATTATTTGTTATATTCTGCTACATTCAGCCAGATTCCCTCATTATCATTTGAATCTTTAGTTATTCAGCTAAATTCTCCAAAAAATCACAAATAAATTTCGCCAAATTAAAAAAACCGATGAATCTCAAACATGGAGGTTCGGTCTCATCAATAGTGACGATTGATAGTCTCATGTGATTTTTTTTTTGGACGGTTTTTATCTCCATCACCAATGCTAAAGTGGGTATAAATTTGAAATGTGGAATGTGGTGTAGCAAGATTAACATCTACTGTAATTTTTGTTATCATATTCAACTTTCCTTTTTATTTATTGGTTTATTTTAACCGACATATTTTTATCCTAAAAAAATAGATTAACAGTGGGACCCAATTTTTTAACACTAATTTTGACGTGTGGGTGCTACGAAAAGTAGGTACATGAAAAGAGTCTTGATTTTTTTGAGATCTTGTTCGTTTTTGGGATAACCTTAGTTTCTTTTTATTCTGCAAGATCAACAGAAGTAGGATTTTCTCAAAATCAGTTAGCTAGCAAACCAAGACACAACGTGAAGTCTCTCAGTTTTAATTGTGTTAAACCACAAAAGCTGAAATTGAGATTTTTTAAAAACGTTAAAAGTAGTAGAACGAAAGTGTTAGCTAGCAATTTAACCAAGAAGCTACATAAGAAATAAAATATACTAATTCACTCACACAGATTTTAGTCAAATCATCACTCACCAAATTGTTGTCTTTCACTTGGGAAAGAAGACATGAATCATGAACACCTAATTTTTAAGTTCTTAGTTAACACTGATTTTTCCTATATCCAATTTTGTATAGTTAACTTAACACAAGTTTGGAGAATTAATTTATAAATTATAAGTTGGGAACGTAATGTACGTATAACATAAAGAAAAATAGGCCATTAATGGATTATTTTCCCGAGAATTTTAGAGATTTTTTCTCTACTTGTTATTTGTCAAGCCCAATTCAAACCCCAATTCAAGCCCACAAAGAAAAGTACATGAAGACAAAAATATAAAAAACGTTGTTTGTTGTTAAAGGTTGCAGAACACTAAACGATAAACAAAATGTATAATGACTATTTTGCAGAGATTAGCTGGCACTAGACTCGGAGGTCATGCGAAAGAAAAAATTTAAATATTCGTCTAGGTACTGTTTTATTTATAAAATTTTAGGGTCTTAAATATCAAAATATTTAGTGATCTAATAGTTTTAAAGTTACCTCAAAGTATATCCTCATTCAGTTTCAAATCCTTATCATTGGTTTTTAAATCTTTCATTGTTCATAATTAATTTTTACGGCCAATACATGTTTATTTTTTTGTATTTGCCATATTTTTTATTTTCATTCACTCTTTAATTACTTTTACTTATAAATTTTACCAATAATTTATTTTAATTATTTTTTACAAACATATTTTTAAAAAATCAATTTAGTTTTTTTATGATCTTTTTATAGTTTTTTTCTTAGAAAAATATTATTCACAAATTTCATAATTCATTATCATAATCATATAGAAAATATATTAATTACAGTTATTTTAATCTTAAAATTAGTATTAACAAATCATGTAGAGTATTATTATTTTTGGCCTAGGATCCTAAAATCTCTAGGAACGATCCTGTTGTAGACTAGAGCTAGGGTTTTGTCTCCGCCCTTTATAATCTGTCCTCGCCATTTTTTATCCATTTCAATATTTCTTCATCAAATTAATATCAATTTTTCTCTTGGTTTTTTTTTTCAGTCTTTTTTTAAACCCAAAAATGCCAACAAAAAATCAGCTTCCCAAATGTGATCCACGCCTTCCATTTGAGAAGGCACTTCAATATCTTAAGGATGATATTGGGTCAGCTTTCCTTAATGCTGATTTTGATAAAAAAAGAGATTCTCACGTTTTCCGAACTAAAGGAAACAATTCGTGCGTTAGGTCTAAGATTCACCCCTCAAGAAGTTTAATATTTGTTCTCTTCAAATAACAAAAATGGGATGATAACAAAAAAAGCTTTTCTTGAAATTTTTTATCCTCCTTATCATCCGGTTGCACTCCGATCAGCCTTTACTTCTAGTGATGTAAACAAAAATAGTTTTTTAGAAATAAGTGAAGTCCACAATGCTCTCATGAGTTTTGAAATCAACTTTTCTCAAATGGAAGGAAGACATCTTGCCTTGCATAGTTTTGATGCCAATATCGGGTGGTTCAAACCTATATTTCAAGTATCTTTCTACTTGTTTTGCAAAATTTGTTCTCCGGCTTGTATATTGATGCATCGTTTCAGTTCCTGTCCGGAGTACACTGCCGTCAAGTGGAACGACCTCATCAAAAGCATACACACCATCGCCGGCGTATTAGCTGGTGGCATGCTTACTTTTGTACCCAAGCCGAGCTATTGTCTCTGCCCGGTCAACACCAAACCCTTCACTGTTCCATTGATTGCCCAGCCTCACAAGACATTGTCTGCCCAGTCGTTTGATGTGCTGACGATGGGTTCGTTCATCCTATGGGCCGGCATGTTTCTTCTCGCTAAGCACACAATAGGTACCTACTGGGGTCGTGCATTCGATGCTATGTCTGTATTTTCTGCTATTGTCCTTCTATGCACGCTCATGTCGTATCTCAGTTGGCAAATGGTGCTTATATATATATCCAAAATAATAATATTGGGATATATTGGGGACGTAATATGTGACATAAAGAAAAATGGGGCATTAATGGATTATATTCCCGAGAATTTTAGAGATATTTTCTCTACTTGTTATTTGTCAAGCTCAATTCAAGCCCACAAAGAAAAGTAGATGAAGACAAATAAAATATACTAATTCACTCACACAGATTCTAGTCAAATCACCACTCACCAAATCGTTGTCTTTGACTTGGGGAAGAAGACATGAATCGTGAACACCTAATTTTTAAGTTCTTAGTTAACGCTGATTTTTCCTATATCCAATTTTGTATAGTTAACTTAACACAAGTTTGGGGAATTAATTTACAAATTACAAGTTGGGGAAGTAATATATGACATTAAGAAAAATGGGGCATTAATGGATTATTTTCCCGAGAATTTTAGAGATTTTCTCTCTACTTGTTATTTGTCAAGCCTAATTCAAACCCTAATTCAAGCCCACAAAGAAAAGTACATGAAGACAAATAAAAAGAATGTTGTTTGTTAAAGGTTGCAGAACACTAAACGATACAAAACAAATGTACAATGACTATTTTGCAGAAATTAGCTGGCACTAGACTTGTAAACTAGAGCTAGGGTTTTGTCTCCACCCTTTATAATCTGTCGTCGCCATTTTTTATCTATTTCAATCTTTCTTCATCAAATATCAATTTTTCTCTCGGTTCTTTTTTTTTCAGTCCTTTTTTTAACCCAAAAATGCCATTAAAAATCAGCTTCTCAAATGTGATCCACACCTTCCATTTGGGAGGGCACTTCAATATCTTAATGATGATATTGGGTCAGCTTTCCTTAATGTTGATTTTGATAAAAAAGAGATGCTCACGTTTTCCGAACTAAAGGAAGCAATTAGTGTGTTAGGTCTAGGATTCACCCCTCAAGAAGTTTGTTATTTGCTCTCTTCAAATAACAAAAATGGGATGATAACAAAAAAAGCTTTTCTTGAAATTTTGTATCCTTCTTATCATCCGGTTGCACTCCGATCAGCCTTAACTTCTAGTGATGTCAATAAAGATGATTTTTTAGAAATAAGTGAAGTCCACAATGCTCTCATGAGTCTTGGAATCAACTTTTTTCAAATGGAAGGAAGACAACTTACCTTGCGTTGTGTTCATGATGCCAATATCGGGTGGTTCAAACCTAAATTTCAAGTATCTTTCTACCTGTTTTGCAAAATTTGTTCTCCGGCTTGTATATTGATGCATCGTTTTAGTTCCTGTCCGGAATACACTGCCGTCAAGTGGAACGACCTCATCAAAAGCATACACACCATCGCCGGCGTATTAGCTGGTGCCATGCTTACTTTTGTACCCAAGCCGAGCTATTGTCCCTGCCCGGTCAACACCAAACCCTTCACTGTTCCATTGATTGCCCAGCCTCACAAGACATTGTCTGCCCGGTCATTTGATGTGCTGACGATGGGTTCGTTCATCCTATGGGCCGGCATGTTTCTTCTCGCTAAGCACATAATAGGTACCTACTGGGGTCATGCATTCGATGCTATGTCCATATTTTCCGCTATTATCCTTCTATGCACGCTCATGTCGTATCTCAGTTGGCAAATGATGCTTACGACGTTTCTAGGGACGCTCGCTTTTGGAGTCGTTCTCTATTTGCTGAGAGCGGCAATGAGATTGGAGGAGATTAGGAGAGATCAAGTTTATCTTTATTTAAGTTTTATATTAATGTTGTTGATTCCTAGCTAGTATTTCTAATTTTGTTTCTTATGTATTGTTGAGTCGGTGTTATCTTTAATGTTTTTTCTTTTGTTTTCTAACGTTGTTGACTCGGCGTTTGTTTTATCTTTTATCGATCCTTATGTGTTTTGTTTTTTTGTTGTTTTCTAATGTTGTTGATCCAAATCATAATCTATCTGGTTAACAAAGACGATAAAATCATAAGGGATAATCTTAATCTATCAAAAGAGAAAGAGAGAGAGAGAGGTTACGGCTTAGTTTTCTAAATAAAAAATAAAATAAAATCATATTATAGTATGCAGACAAATTAGTCCTCGGTCCAAAACTGTTACGCTGCTGATAAGGAAAGCTAACATTTTAATGACTTTCTGTTGGAATGTAAGGTTTAGTGACTTTGACAAAGGGTTCAATAATAACCTTCTCATATTTATTTATTTTCTTTTGTTTGCGTCGATTCTTCTAATTTATGTACAAATTTTGGTTCAAATTCAAGAAAATATATTCAAAAGGAAAAAAAAAAAAAAGAATAAGTAGATTGTTATATGGCATGAAAAACATATTTTGACTAATGACAAACAGAATTATCACTAAACGGGTCATCATGCATCTTTCACAAATAACAACACTTTGACGGTGGTCATTTATTGCCAGTACATTTACTCAGCCTTTATCATCTCATATCGTATAAAACAATCAAATTAGCAATTCAATCATCTGTTATACGTTTTATCTTCTAACATATAACTGGATTATTTTCTTTCCACAGATCATCAGACACACTTGAATTCTGACTTATCCAGCTAATTCAGACTCCTCCAAATCAGTCACACATTTTTTTATTTAAATTAAGCTCTTCATAACCAGGAAGAACAATACTAATTTCTAATACCAAACATCATGAAGTCTGTAAGCATCTCATACAATAATGATCATTTGCCTTGCTTTCCATTATTATTATGTAACGATGAAGTAAATGACAATTGTTTCAGCTTCTTTTCATAAATTTTATTTTGATTTCATCCGTTCAATTTCATTTTAGAAAAAAAAAGGATGTATCAGATATAATAAAAAGTTTTAATAAATAAAAGGTTATGTAAAGTCACTGTCCCCCATGACGATCATGGACACAACTCCTCTTTCTACCGTTTGATCATTTAGTAGAACAAATTCAAAGATGGGCCCCACTTTTTCAAAAAAAATAGTATCTTTTTGATTCGTAAATTTATGAAAACACACAAAATACGGAAATAAAACAGTGAAGTTTATAACACCAAGACAAGTTAAGAAACTATGTTTTATTAAGCAAAAATTGTAAAGACCAAAAGCACGGATCGTCACTATAATGATAAAATGGCGAAATGAGATACTAGAAAATGTATATAATATTTGAAAAGAATATAGAATCTAAGAATCGTGCTGTATACTGCAGTGCAAATATTTAATTTTCTTCCACATTGGACAAATATTTCATTTCGAAAGAATATACAACAGCTAGAAATTAACATAATTAATAGTGTTGGTTACCGAAATGAACATAATAGTGTTAATTTGTTATAGAAATGAACAATTTAATTTTGAAAGAATAAAAAAGAGCTTTTTTGTGTGTGTGTGTGTGGGATTCAGATAACAAATTACTGGTTGAACTTGAAATTATTTGAAAAATTTAAAATATTTTTTGGTCAGGAATATGAGAATTCCCTGGATGTTTGATATTTGAAAATGCATGCATGTAATCAAATGTCGACACGAGTACATAATTTAAAATAAATTACTAAGCCTTAATAATATATTTTGATAAGCATGACCGCATGAATCGATAAATTCTTGCCTCAATATAAAAATAAGTTTTGGTGATGAATCTTGTGTTTGATATAAAAGTTGAATCTCTCTTCTTTTAATTTAAATAAATATTGGTCGTTTAAAGCAATAGAGAAACAAACAAACCACTAAAGAGTTAACCAATATTTAGAACGTCGTTAGATCATTTGTTGAAGTTTTGTTTCCCTTGAGATCTTTCTGTTGTAACAATTTGCAATAATTTCCATATGTTGGTGACTAAGCGGCTCAGGCTTCTCACTGCTTGTTAGAGTTGTCAATTCCGCAGCAAGTCCCAAAGATGCTTCAGCAGTTGCACAATTGTATGAACACTGCTGACAAGGAAATCTTGTCTATCTACCTCAAGAGTAGAGAGAGCTTGACCTCTCTTTCTAGTGCTGTGACATGCAAATAGCTCTATCTCCTCCTGAGTCTACTCTTTCGAAAGAAATCTCTTGTGGTATGTTGAAAATATCCGCAAAGCTAATTCAGGAACACCTTGCATGTTTCTTGTTACTCTAGCTTAAATCTTGAAGAAGCTAAATAAAAACTCTTTTGTCAAACAAATAACAACTTTGATGAGCAAATGTGCTTCTCTCCATAAGTTAACACACTTCTCTATGACCCGGTTATTCTTACAACATTTTCAACTTAAACGGCTATTATTTCTACAATATTCATTAAAAAAAACTACGTAGATATTTTTCCAAAAAAACAATCTACGTAGATATGATAAGATCATGTGTATGTTGTATGAATTATAGACGATTATTAAAAGGTTCCGTGTATAAAAAAAAACAAAAAACTTAAACAGCAAAAATAATACTATCCTTTTTTAGGAAATTTAATGAAAAAACCCTTCAACTTTGATCTCATTCATATTTAAACCCTCAATTATTGTTTTAGTAAAAAGTTCCCTCAACTTTAATTCGTTAATAGATTTGACTCTCTGTAAACCGCTTCCATTTTCGGTGACAAAATATTGTTTTGAAAGACATAAAACGTCAAAATGTTTGTATTTTCATAGAAACAACAAGATTTTTAATTGAAAATCTAACAAAACAATATAAACTGCACTTTGTTTTAAGTTTAACCTAAAAATTTTCTAAATTCTAAATCCTAAAACAGTAAACCTACGAAAATTCCTGAACAAAAAGTAATAGCAGAGACCAAGATCCAGCTCGTTGAAAGTTCAAGTAAGCCCCCAAGTAATCCCCTGAGTGTTTTAGTGAAACTTACAGTCATCTTTTTATTAGGTTGAATACTTGTTGCGATATCCATGTCATGTTAACAGGTGAAGGAAGGTATTTGGTCGATTGTGAGCAAAGTTGACAAAGTGAAGGAAAAGCTCATTGGGTTTCTACTTGGAATTGATGTCTATGGTCTCCGTAGAGAAGTGACAGAGTTGATGGAGAAGTTGCATGCCCAAGAGGTTGATCCCATCCCTTTTGCCACCAGTCGGGAATGCCTCCGCCTAGTTTGTGATCGAGTAAGTCTACACTCAACTCTCGTTCTCTCTCAAATTGTTTTTTTGTTTTGAGCTTTTAAGTAACCATAATTGTTTGTCTATTGTTTCTAACAGATCTCATTAGTTCCACTCAGCCTTTATGGGTTTCCCGTATATGGATCCGTACTTCTGAGTACCCGACAGGATGCATGGGCCTTACTGCGGGAAATACATGGGATGGAACCCTATGATGATGAGTATTACACTGCAAGAGCTGAGGATGAGTATAGGCGGATGGAAATTGCTGAAGCCATTGCAGAAGCTACTACTACCGCTCTGCCGTCTTCTCCTGCTGCTACTTCTTAGCCACCGTCTCCTTATGACCCAACTAGAACTCTCTTAGTTGTTATCTCTAAATGCACTTTGAACTTCCTGCTGTAGCCATTCTAGTATTTATCACTCCTTTAGTTGCATTCACTATCTTTTAGATGACTTGTTCACCATGCATTTATGCACATCAACTTCAACTTTCTTCAACTTGCAGCCGTCTCTTTTAATTCCTCTTTTTAGTGAATCCACTAAACACTTCAATAACCTCATCTCAAGCCAACACTTCAATGGCTTTTTTGAATTTCAGAAGCTTGCAACTTATCCGAGTATACTTTACCAACAACAAGCATCTAGCCAAACAACACTTGCTTCTTTTTGAAGCTTTCCAATTCAACTTAATTTCTACCACTGAATTTGACAAGGTATTGATTGCCTTTGACCATTTGGCTTTTGATAAACCTTTGAATTAATAACAAAACTATGATAAACATAACTTTTGAATTCATAAGTTAATTTAAAGGTACACATATGTGTTTAGCAGATTTAGGCGAAAAGAAAAAGTTAATAAATAGTGTGATGAGAGGTAATAGACAAAAGGTCATGTCCGAGTCGTGCTTACAATTACATACGATTCACAAAACACATTTCATTTTCATACGCTAATAAGTAATAACAACACAATTACTATGGCAACATTTTCATAAGTGTAAGATAGGCAACGTATTGGTCAACTGCTTTTTCAAGTGATGAAAGTTTGTTGACCCGACAAAACGCAGGTGGTCCGAGTTCTGAAACAGAGCATCTCTGTTCGGATCTTGAGAAAGCCAACCAAGGCCATGTTGGCTGTTGCGTTGCACTGCACCAGGTGAAAATTTTGATCAATTGATTTTGATCTAAACTTTCGTGAGCATTTTATTTAATTTGGATATAAATCACGAACCGACCGGTTCAATTGATAGGTCCGGTTCGGTTCACATGAAAAAAAAACTTTGAAACTACATTAAAAGAATCAGACATTATTCTATTTCATTTCATCATACAATATACATCACAGTTTCAGTTCAACACTTGTATATAAAGAACTAAGAAGATCGTTAGGAATTCCCAACCATAGTTGGTCTCATTTCGGCCTTAGCCTTCTTCGCTTCACCGTAACACCCCGACATCCGTAAACCCGACAAAACTGCTCGTCTCGCCGATGTCGGAATCTTAATTCCTTTATTGTAACAAGACAACAGCAGCTTTGAAGCACAAACAAACCTCATGTCGTTACAGAGATTATGCACAACAGAAGTGTAAGTATACTCATCTTTCACTTTCATCGACTCAAAATATCTCATAGCCCGGTCCACGTGGCCCGCTTTACACAATCCATCTACCAAACAATTACAAGTCACAAGATTCAATCCAATCCCCATCTCTTCCATACTTACAAAATGCTCCTCAGCTCTTCTCCTCTGTCCCGTCCTTAACAAACCATTGACTATAATCGTGTGCGTATACACATCCGCTTTCATTCCTTTCCGCTCTATCTCACCCAACAAATCATCAACCGCATCCAAATTCCCGTCTTTAAAATAAAGATTCAACAATGTGTTGTACGAAACAATGTCATGTCTCCTACCTTTCCTAACAAGCTCTTCCATATACTCATACGCCTCTTTCATTCTTCCTATCTTAATCAAAGCACTAACAACCGCGAAATATGCGTACCCATCATAAGTATAACCTTCTCTTTTCATCTCTAAAAACAATTGAAGCCCTCTTCTAATCCTCCTAGTCTTGAAATATAGTTTAAGAACTGTAGTGTACGTAACAGCATTCGGAACATAACCCGATTTCTTTAGCTCTGTTAGCATCCATTTCGCAGCACCAACTCTCCTGGCTTTACAAAGCCCATTGATGAGAATGTTATAAGTCATGAGCTCAGGTTTAAACTTACTCTGCATCTCTTTGAAAAGCTCAAGAGCATTATCAATATAGCCACACTTGCATAGAGCATCAAGAAGAACATTATAAGTGTCAGGACCAGGATTTAGCCCAGCGAGCTGAAGATCTTTATAAAGAACCCTAAAAGCTTCTTCGTGCTTCCCTAGCTTAAAATAACAACACATCAAAGTATTATAACTCCACAAATCAGGATAAATACCCCATTCAAGCATTTCGTCGAACAGGTAGAGGACACGATCTAACATCAACCGTCTCGCTGCTCCGGCGATTAAAGAATTATAAGTAGCGACGTCGGGTCTAATTCCGGCGTCTCTCATCCGACGAGTAACAGCGTAAGCTTCTTCGATACCAACGAATCGACAATAGCCACTGATCAGTGTATTGTAAGTGACGACGTTAGGTGTAACACCTAATCTGATTCCGTCTATGATTAAAGACTCAGCTTTCTCTAATTTCCGAAATTTGCAGAGCGAATCAACGCCAATGTTTAGTAACCTTGTTGATAATCCAGTGAAATTCACCAACCCACGAACCATTCTCTCTCGAATTAATCCGAATAAACATAGAAGAATGGTAGAAGAAGCAAGATTTGTAGATGAATTCGTGGCATTTGAGTATGAAAGACGAAGAATCGGAGAAGATTTTGAAAATTTCAGATGCAGATCTCGGCGAAGAAGATGAAGTTTTTAAAATGTTATGTTAAAAGAAAATCCCAAAATTTCTCTCCCGGCAATATCTAACAGAGTTTTGCCTGAATAGTTTTTTAAGTCTAATGGTTTATATTGCAATAACCTCTAATTTAGGAAGATGTGAAATTTACAAAATTTATGCTAAATTATTGAAAGTTACTAAATCCGCCCCTGGAAACATATTCGTAAACAGTCTTCAACTTCCAAGTTTATATTGGAATGACCCCATAATTTTATATTATAAAAATAATACACTTTTGTTCTCCAGTTGCTCAGGGTTCTTAGGTGAGTTTGGTAGCAATTTTTGGTTGTGTTTATGACTAATTAGCATGATGGAGCAAATACTCTGAATGTTTAATTATAGATATTAAGAATGATTTAGTGGATAAACCACTTGAATCTCACGATATATGATTTAGTTGATGAGCAAAGACTATGGAAATTAGGTATGGATAATCATGTTCTAAAAAAATGAAGGATTTATTGGTTTGTGGAAAGTGGAAACTGTAATTGAACCTCAAGCTACATATTTATTTATTTGTCTTGAAATGTTTATATCAATGCTCATTATTCAAGTATTGAATTTGGACGAGTTACGTTGTTGCAAAACAAATAGAAGAACTAAGTACAACCAATTGAAAAGGCTAACAAATACTAGAAGCCAAACTAACAAATGACTAGCAGTCTAGTCTTTTTCTTTTTTTAAATGGCATGAGAATAAATAAATAAAAAGAATAAAACTAAACTCATAAATGAAAAACTAGAAGACATCAAAAACAAAAGCATGGGTTCTGAAGATTCCATATATTAAAGGACATGGTGAGCCTTCCCGTAGTATCGGTTAATGCGTGGTCTCTGCAAACAAATAAAAGATGATTTACATATTCAAAGCTTTATAGCAGCAAAGTATACTCAAAAGTCAAAACTCTTTTGTTCTTACCTTCTTAAATTTAGGGACGTCTGGTGAAAGCTGAGGGTAGAATTTGTACAACTTGATGCTTTCAAAGGCTTGCTTAGTGTCTTCACTCATTTCTTCTATTTCTTTCTCTCGAGCATCTTTTGCCTCTCGATTAGCTTTCTTTGCTGCTTGAACACGCTCTTTCACAAATCCCTGAAAACAAAAAAAAGAACAATATGGTAATTAATTAGAGATATTCAAGCGCCATGAAAAATGACATCAAACTTACTTTGAATTGATCCTTTTGCTCCGAAGATAATGCTTCCTCTTGAATCAATTTATCAACGAATTCCTGGAAAAAAACCATCTCAAGATTCAGCATATATAATACAATGAAAAAGTAAATTTTAAGTTTTATGGTTCTAGAAAAAGCCAAAACACACACCTCAAGCTCGTATAACTCCCAGTCAAATTCACATAAAACCTAAACAAAACATAAATATTTAACTAAAGCTTGATTATAAAGAAAATATATAAAAAAAAAAAAACATTCGTTGCATGCATGCCATAAAAACTTACCGGCGGTTCAGAGGGGAACAATATGTCGACCACAGTACTCTGTTCAAGTTCATCTTCCTTAAATGGATCATAGAAATAAGGAAGACAATACTCCAAATTCTTCAAATCTCTGAGAGCAGCTATAGCTTGCGTACAACCCAAGTAAAAGATTCTTTAACCAAAAGGAAGCCATTCCATTTTCATCTGCTTCATTGGAACGATTTCCTCAAATCGCAACTATGCGATTCCTATCTTATCAGAAGGAGGAAAGGGTGATACAATTGCAACAACTGTTGGGACTTCAACAATCTTTTCTTTTGCATCTTTGTTGGAGAATAATAACTGAGGTTCTGTACTGCAAAAAACATAGATTTGCTTCCCATAGAGTATTCCTCCTTCCTCTAATGCTTCTTCGAGAGTTTTAAAATCCCAATTGAATTCATTAAATTTATCTAATTCGTCCCATGAAGTTCCTATTGTAAATGCAGCCTTCCACAAATCTTCAAGATTAAGTTTCTCCTTCGACGACAACTCGACAAGTACTCTTCTTGTTGTATGGTTCTTCCCATCATTCTTCTTAGTTTCCTTACCACCACGACGAGAGGGTCTCTAAGACACTGAAAAGTGTTAAAGACTTTGTTATTGATTAATGAACACAATATACATGAGTATATTTATACATAATATTAGACCGACCTATCTCTATTCCTAATTAGAATTGGAATATTAACATTATTTCTAATATTGACATATAATATCTCCTAATAAAAAGACTATTGTAGATTAAAAACCCTAATCTGATCCGATCGATCGTATATTACAACAAGAATATCAACAAAGCAGAAGCGAAGAGAGTATTTACCATAATCAGTTGATGTGTTTGTGAAGTTGTAAGAAGAGAATTGGGTTTTTTATAAGAAGCGTTTTTGACTTAAGTTTGACGCTGCCAATCTTATATTAGGACCGTTAGATTCTTTCTACTGCAATTTTGACGCAGCTTTCTACACCGTTGGATCTTATTTAGCTTTAGCTTTAAGTCAACGCTTAATTACTCATTAATGCAGTAATTTTCCTTTATCAAAAATGTCAATAATTAGATAAAGTTCTATAATCGAATCTGAAAGCAAAACTGAGATTTAAACATATTGTTCTATACAGATTACAAGCGGTAGGAGGAATAAATGGATATCCGAAATATTCAAATATAATTATATTTAGATTTAATATAGCCAATTTATCTAAAATTACAATTATAAAACTAGCTATATCAATTATCTTAAAATCAAAATAGTTAAAATATCAAAAATAACTAAATTATAAGAATTTTACGAGATAGACGGCGTACAAGACTTGATCACATACGTATGTAAGTTTAAAGAAAGTCATGACTTGCACAATAAGCAATAGTTGCAAAAACTGATTGGATTTATTGATATTCTAGTCTTGGAGGCTTCGGAATAAGAGAACAGCATTAAACATGGTGGATCCAATTTATTGTAGATAGTTGGAGAATTATTGGATTACAAGCTAAAATTATTTCGTAAGGCCCGAAAACAACACCTCATTAATTAAGAAATATAAGTCAATATAATAACCAACTCTGCTAGCGAAACTTAATGCATATTAGCGGCTAAAATAGTAGTTAATATATGTAGAGCCGCAAGCATGGGCTTGGCTTGCTTGGGTCTTTTATGTGTTCAAGAAGAGACCATGTAGATCGTCCAACCATGTCAAACATTTTTATGATGCTCACTAATACTGTGATGCCTCGGAAACCAGGGTTTTTTGTTGTTGAGAGGCAGGAGACCCCTTTGAATCAGATGAATCTACGACAAGCAAGTTTGTTCCAGTATCTATTGATGATGCATCGATCACTGATTTATATCCTCGTTGAATGTGACGTTAACCTTCACGTTTTAATCAATTGGTATTATTGAAATCAAGTTTAAGCATATACTGTATAATGTACATATTTCTTGAGGTGGTCAACTCTATTTATTGTTTTGTATTTGATTTAACTGTGGTGAGTTTCGGATTTTATGACTTTTGATCATGAAGTCGCTTTACTAATCAAGATTGGCTTTAAATATTTTGAGATTTTCATACATTCCTAAATAACTTGTGAAAATAGTAAAGTTATCCAACGGAATGCTATTATATTTCTAGAAGGCGGATTATAGACTCACAAAAATTGGCTTCAAAATTGGATAAATAACACAGCTCAAAGGCGTATTATATATAGACTCGCAAAATTGGCTTCACTCTCAATTTGGTTTAGCATTACAAAATGCAAAATATATTGTCCGTTCTTATTATTAAACTCCGAAAAAAAAATCATTAATAACACTAATTAGCATCTTCTCAAGTTAAACTTTCTACCTAAAATATATATATTAACCAATACAACAACAAGAAAAAAATAAACTAATTGCCAAAAAAAAAATTGTACATATAATTTCATTTTTCTTCAGTTTTCTGATTGCGTTTGACCTGAGACTTCACCAAACCGGCGATGATCATATCCTCTGTTTCTAACAAGTTCAGCGAACGTAACACAACTCTCTGTTTGGCTATGTCCTCTCGTGACCTTAATCTTAACATGCTCCGGTAATCTCAATGTATACTTATCTTCATCCTCAGGTTTGTGTCTCACTATCGAGTGTCCCGTCGAATGCGATCTCGAGAACTTCTCCGGCAAAGTTTGTTCCTTTTTAATGCTACTACTCTGTCCTGAAGACGGCCAAGTATCAATCGGTGTTGTTGTCTGATTATGATGATCGTCGTCGCTGGTTTCTTGAATCACGTCAATGATCATCTCATCGACGGTAGGCTTAGTGTTTTCCGGTTGCGGAGGAGGATCAAGATCCCGGCGACAAACAGGACAAGTTCTATGAGATTCAAACCAAAGATCAATGCATTCTTGGTGAAACACGTGGTAGCACGTGGTCAAGAGACGTAGCACGTGATCTCCGTCGAATTCAAGAAGACATATGGCGCATTCGAGGCCGTACTTCTCTTCCCGGAGATCTTTAACGGATGAATAAGGAAAAGTTGGAAACGAGTTTATGATTCGAAGGTGGAGGCCGGGATTGACCGGTGGAGCTTCTGGTTGTTGGAGAGGATTGTCGGCGGATTCAGTGGCTCCGCCGTGGTGGATACGCCAAGCTTGCATCATTGTGTCGAGGAAACACTTGCAGAAATAGAGAGTGAAGAAACCGACGAAGAAGAAGATGAGGAGGATTACGGTGAGGATCACCGTGAGAGGTGGTGTGACGTAATGTTGTGGTGGAGGTTGTGGAGGCAAAGGGGTAGCAATTGTCGACATAACGGTGGTCGGAGACTGATTATCTCCGCCGTGAGATTTCTCATATAACAAAAATAATAAAACAAGAAAGCGAGAGACGGGAAAATTTTAAGTATTTTTAGAGTTATTTTAATTTTCTATTTTATTTTAAGAGTTCAGTTTTTTTTGGTAGAGTATGTGGAAATTGTGTGCTTGGTGTAAGAGAAAGAGTGTTTAGAAGTTTTGGTTAGTCTAAAAATAGAAAGTGTGTTTTAGGTTTTGTTTTGTTTTGCTTAATACTATGTATTGAACGAGTCCTTTGTGACATTTGTTTTACGTCAAACCACTTTCTCCTTAAAAATAGTCTGTTGTTTTGTTTTTCTTTGGTTGTAAGAGTATACTAAAGTTGTTAATTTTTTGTTTTCAACAAGTATAGTAAGTTGTCAATTTATGTCACGTTTCTAAATCATTTTTTATAGGTGTCAATAATGGATGATGATGATGATGAAATCAAGAAGCTGGATGATGAATTCAATGAGGAGATGTAGTTTTGGACTCAAGTGGGGGGGGGGGGGGAATCTGGCGTAATTCTATCATCTTCTTATCTTTTAATCCACAAACTATCCTTATAGATCATTCGAAACCTAAACCCTAACATAAATTTCTTGATGGCAAATAATGTGTGACACATGCAGGGGTTCGATGTGGAGCACTTGATGGACATAAAACCCCCTCTTGTTTGCTCTTTTTAATAAATGATGACTTCCCCACCCAAGTCGTCCTTTATGCTAGGTTTGGGATCCATACGTACAATATGATACATGGGACGAACTTGCAGCTCCGTTGCATAGAGAAATTCAATACACGACCTAGCGTAATGTGTTATGCTTACTATATAACTTTGGTTGCAATTTGCAAATGATCCATCTGCAGGCGATTCCCTTGTAACTTTTCAGATGCAAGTTAATGACGAAGGCTTTCACATCAAGAAACTGCTTCTCCTATTGCTAGACCTAAGTTCGCACCACCAGGTAAACTGTTGACTCATTTATGTAACAGAATAGCATAGCTTTGAATGAAAACATGATTGGATTCGTCTATACATGGAACTTGAATTCCTCAATGCTAATACCAAGCTTAAAAATGTATCAACTCTTCTTTTGCTTTTCTTCCTTTTTAATTACTCTGTTCAAAGCAACAATAATACAAGAGTTTTCTTTCCTAAAACTGTTTGTTGCAGAGTAATCTGTCAAAATTGGTGATTGGGAGGTAGCAGTAGAAACTAAGGAAAATGTGGAACCACCTAATTAATGAGAGACTTAAGGCCACAAATGCAATATTCTACATTAAGTACAAGTACCATCCGAATAAGGGTGACGAGCCTCCCTGTGATCGCATAGCGATAGTAAAAAGAAGCATGGACAAGAATACTGGAGTACTCCTCAGACTTGCGTTTGAGTGTCGCTTTGCTAAAACTTTGCTATAAGGCAGTGACTAGTAGTCATTCATTATGCGTTGGCGAGATTTGACTCTAATTATGAAGAAACTAAATCCATTTGAATATGTGGATCACATAGTAAATTATTTATGTTTGTAAAAGTTCAAGTGATTGTTTAGATTGTATAGTGTATTGGATTGGATTGTTTTTGTTTAATTAATTTGTTATGTGTTTCAAATAACGCCTTTGGTAACAAGGCAGTAAGTTATTACGTCAAGATTTAGATATTATAAAATCGACATCTTAAAACTAAGATTGGCTTACGAATTGTAATTCAAATTCGAGCTTTGATTGTTGGGTATTGATAAGCCTATGTATGGTTAGACATAACACACGTGTGAGACATAATGAAGCTGAGGTTGAGACACGTGAGAGATTAAATGAAGAGTAGACACGTGAGAATAGAGATTCACGTGTGAATGGAGTAAAGTGAAGAAGAGTGTGCTTCAGGAGCTTCACAAGAGGAAGAATCGATTCAAGAGGGAAGCGAGTGAAGCAAGATGAGATCTCAGCAAAGTAAGTTTGTTAGATCCGTTGTAACTAACTTTGGATTGCCGTTGAATTCATCTCATTTAAAAATAAGAAGGAAAAACAGAGTCCACGACGAATCAAACTGCTGATATTTCGGACTCCTAACAAATCCTCATCAGTTATTACTAGTTTTATTATTTTTAACTAATTGTGTATATATATATATAACAAAATCCCCACCAAAAAAAAAATTTAATAACAAAACTAAAAAATATATCATGGCTCCACGGTTATTATGATTTTTGTTATTTTTAATATATATACCATTTTTTAGTTTTGTTATTTTAAATTAATTGATTATATATATATATAAGCATTTTTTAGTTTTGTTATTTTAAATTAATAGCTTGTACAGTAGAACCTCTACAAATTAATACTCGATAAATTAATAAACACTATAAAATTATAAAATTTATTGGTCCCAAGTCAGGCCGGTGTAAAAATGAACAAAATTCGATAAGATAATAAGATAATAATTGTTTTTGAATCTATATGTAAATATATGGTCCCATTAATAACATAAATTAATAATCATGTAAATTTTCTTATATATATATAATTGTTTTTAGTATTTTAATGAATTTCTATTAGAACTCATCAACAACTTTTCTTATATAAGAAAATATTATGTTGTATTTTAAATTATCTTATTGTTATAACGTAAATAAAATTTTCATAAAAATAAGCAAAACAAATTATAAGCTTTTAAATTCTAAATATGCATAATTTTTATTTCAATAGTCATATAGGTTGTTTAAATACAAAAATTGAGGTTACTAATTATAAATTTAAATTTTTGTTAATCGTTTATATAAGTGAATTCATCTATAATTTTTGTTTTTATCATCAAAATAATTTGATTTACTTTTAAATTTTAAATTTTCAAATCCAAAACTATTAAAATTTATAACAGCCAAAATATTAATTTTATTTAGATCAAATTATTTTAATTTATGTATTTTTAGTTTTTAACAAAAAATCTTTATAAATTAATATCACTATAAATTAATAAAATATCATGGTCCTAATATTATTAATTTATAGAGGTTTTACTGTATATAAATATATATATATATATATAACATTTGTTTAGTTTTGTTATTTAAATTAATTGCTTATATATATATGCTTTGTTTGCTATATTACCTAAATGTTATTGTGGCTCAACGGATGAGGGTTTGTTATGAGTCTAAAAGATCAGCAATTTGATTCCTCATGGGCTCAATTATTTCATCTTATTTTTAAATGAAACAACGTCGTTTTGGTTCTAACGGAGACTGCTAACGGAAAATTGACTATGTGACCGTCTTTTTAACGGAAACTTAACAACATGCCCGAAATGACCAAATCAACAAAAATTTCTTATTTAATTTGAAAGTCAACAAAAGATTTAGGATTTAAATGATATTTTGAAAGTTCAGGATTGATACGTCCATTTTTAAAAAATTCATGTTTTTTCCAACATTTTCCCCATTGAATAACACTCAAGTTTTGAAGAGTTTTTAACTCTTCAAAAATCTTACAACCAATAAACACCCCCTAAAATTTGGTGTGGAGTACATTTCTTAAAGCAAGCCAATGATTTACATACACGTAGACAAACTTTTGTATGTGGACCGCAAAAGAAACTTTTCTTAAAGTTCGTCTATAGAGGAGGATCTGTGAAAAAGGGCATCATCATCGATCCAGATTATATGACTTGGTCGATGTTTGATTTGTTTTGTGAAGAAAATTTACTTGTTGGTGTAGTTGAACAAGCTTGGTACAAGCTAGTAGAGGAGGATATGGATTCAGTGAGCCCAATCTTTGAGGTTGGTTCAGATTCAGCGATAACAGAAATGTGTAAGCGAGCTATCACAGTAGGTGAAGTTGATATATTTATTGAGCAACAGGTCTCTGTAAGTAGACCTCTTGAGAATCGTGAGGCAGAAGAAGAAGATATCGGTATAGAAGACAATGGAGTTCAGGAGGAAGGAGGAGATTGTGAAGCTTCTAATGATAGAGATTGTGATGCAGGACAGGCAGAAGGAGAAGAAGTGATTATAGAAGACAATGGAGAAGATATTCGATTTCAGACATTTAGAGATGAGATCCGTAATGAAGAAGCTGTTGGTCTAGATGAAGTGAATGATAATGTTGCAGAAGCTGCAGAGGCTGATCCTGTTCCAACTTATGCTGATGAGGATGAGGCTGAATTGGAGAGACAATGTAGGGATGCAGAACATCCTGAACCTGCTGTGGACACAGACGATGAATGGGAAGGTTTCAATAGAAAGGAAAGAGAGAAGTCAAGAAAGAGTTACACAAATGACAAGCCACCATACTTGTGGTTAATGCAGACATTCAAGAGTGGGGAAGAGTTTAAAGAGCAGTTATTGAGATATGTGCTGAAGAGAAACTACAATGTGAAGTTGTGCAAATGGGACAAAAATAAGTTGGCAGCAATATGTACTAAAGAGAATTGTAATTGGAAGATTTATTGCTCAGTTGAGAAACCAAAAGGAAAGTGGATGGTGAAAACATATGTTGATCACCACAACCATATGAAGAGTAGCAAAGCAAGGATGTTGAAACAGGGGACAATTGCAATGTTATTCAAAGATGAAGCAAGAAGAAGACCTGCTATTAAGTGGACTGACATCAAGGACGAGATCATGATGCGATATAATCTCTCTGTCTCTAAGTGGATATGTAGCAAAGCAAGAAGATTGGCTCTGGATATGGTTATAGAAACTCAGAAGAACAATTTTCAAAGCTATGGGATTATGAGGGCGAGCTGAGGCGTTATAATGCCAATATTAGTACAGAGATTGTGACAATTCCTCGGGATGATGGTAAGCTTATTTTTGACAAATTCTACATCAGTTTTGAAACTCTTAGAAGCAGTTGGAAACGATGTTGTAGGCCTATTATTGGGCTTGATGGAGCATTTCTGAAATGGGAGCTTAAAAGTGAGATTTTGGCAGCTGTTGGGAGAGATGCAGATAATAGGATTTATCCTTTTGCATGGGCTATAGTCAGAGTAGAGGATAATGAGTCATGGGCTTGGTTTGTCAATAAATTGAAAACAGAGTTGGAATTAGGGGAAGGTAGTGGATTCACTATCATATATGACAAGCAAAAGGGCTTGATAAATGCTGTTGCGAATCTTCTTCCAAATACAGAGCACAGGCATTGTGCTAGACACATATTTGCCAATTGGAAAAAGATTTATGGGATGTCTGACTATGAAAACTACTTTTGGGCAGTGGCAAAAAGCTCATCCCTTGGTGATTATCAATATAATATAGATGCTTTGAAAGCTTTTGATGAAGTTGCATATGAGGTGTGCCTTCCTTTTAAGCATTGTGCTTGTAACCAGTGGGATATAACAGGCATCCCTTGTCGCCATGCAATTTATGTCATAACTGAGCTTA
Organism: Cardamine occulta; assembly: GCA_028015245.1. NCBI lineage: Eukaryota > Viridiplantae > Streptophyta > Magnoliopsida > Brassicales > Brassicaceae > Cardamine > Cardamine occulta. Next base: position 10,534,787 of record CM051386.1, on the reverse strand, counting down.
ACAATAATCCAGAAGAGTAAGTATTACTTGTGTAAATTGGTTTTACAATCTTTGTATATGTATTTCTAAACTCTTTTCTTAACGTAATGCAGCTATGTGGATGACTATTACTTGACATCTAAGTGGCAAGACACTTATACTGACAACATTAAACCTGTGAATGGAGAGAGATTGTGGAACAAGACTTACAAAGATCCTATTCAAGTTACTGACAAAAGGAGAATGCCAGAACGTCCTAAAAAGTTTGCTAGGTTTAAAGAGGCACATGAGTCATCAACAAATCCCACAAAGGCTACAAGAGAAGGAAGAATAGTTACATGTAGCAATTGTAAGCAACCTGGTCATAACAGAGGCACTTGTACTCGCCCAACTGCAGTAGAAACAGGTCCTAAAAGGAAAAGGGGAAGGCCAAAAAAAAATAAGGTATGTATTGAGGAACTTTGTATGTACTTATTATGGTTACTTTCTAATGAATTAGCTATTTTGTAATAGAATGATGCTCCTGATCCATGGAGCATTGAAAATGCACCAAGGAGGAGAAGGAAAGCTCAAAGCCAATCCACAGAAGGTGAAACTTCTACACACCATCCACTTGATCCACCTGCATCAACTGCTCCACCTGCATCAGCTGCTCCACCTGCTACAACTGACCCACCTGCATCAACTTCCCGTTTTTGTGGTCGTGGCCGTGGCCGTGGTCAATGCCGTGGCTGTGGTTGTGGTCGTACCCGTGAGCCTCCAATTCCTAGAGGATATGGGTGCTATATTTCCCCTTTCACTGGTAGAGTTTTTGAAGTATGGGGATCTACGGCTAGAAATGTGAATGATCCTTCTCCACAACCACCTCAAAACCCTTAATTCATTTATGTATGGTTTTGTGTCAACAAACTGAATGATCTTTTCTTCTGATAGGGGATGATCTTATTTTCTTTTTCGTTTGTATGTTACTTATTAACTAACTTTTGATTGTAAGAATTTGGTTTCGATTTCGGACAAAACGCAGCCGGACAACACAAACATCACTAGTTTAACCAAGAACAAGTATAACAATGACAAATCCAACAACTTTTTCAGCAACACAAACACCATTAGTTCTTCACCATTGTTAGGATCATGGCTGTGACAACAATGATCTCTCGCCTCCACTAAACTCACATTTTGCCATCCATATGGCTTGTCTTTATCAGCCCAGCTGCAGAACCCATGAACATCGCATCTGTAAAACCTTCTTCCTGGATTTTCATTTGTCCATGATTTTGACATTACCGTTGGCCTGCTACAATGGCAAAGAGGACCCTCCACCTGCCCATACCTCTGAATGCACGAATTCGCATCTGACCCTAAACTTTGATGTGATTCCATTCGCAAAATCTCTTCAAAACACCTCAATTCGATTTAGGGTTCTTGCGATTTTGGGGGAAAATGGGGGAAAAAAAATAAAACGGGATTTTTTTTAATAACAATCCATTATGTTATAACGCCGTTCTACTCGATCCGTTAAACGAAGAAACAGAGTTAAATTCGTGACGTCAAACTAACGAATTTTGAAACTTTAAGATTTAAAGAGCACGAATCAATAGACTGGGTATTTTTTGGGGAGCCTAAATAGTTCGTGAATTTTTCTAGCAAATGGTAATGAGTTGAGGTGTTTTTAAGGTTTTTTCCCTTTTATCAATATACACCTTTTTTTGAAATTGTCAATTTTTCATAAACTATCCTTACTATTATATTAATAACTGTTTAAAAAAAACAGATAAGTATGTAGATACACAACTATGAAGGAGATTTGAAGTAGAAACTTTTTGTTTTAGACAGTTTTAAGTAGGTTTTTAGCTTGTTGAAAGTTATTCTAAAAAATTTAGAAAACGTTTTCTAATATTCAGATTACATATTCTAACAGTTGTACATGTTCTACGAAATTTAGATTACGTATTCTATAACTTGTACATGCTCTCAGAAATTTAGAATAAAATTTTAGAATACATATTCTAAAAAATTAAGATTTTGACTTCTACGAAATACAGAATACGTATTCTAACAGTGGTTCATATTCTAAAACATTTAGAATATGTTTTCTAAAAATTAGAATATGTATTCTACAGGTTGTTCATGTTCTAAAAAATTTAGAATATGTTTTCTAAAAATTAGAATATGTCTTCTACAAGTTGTTCATGTTCTAAAATATTTAGAATATGTATTCTAATTATTTTTATAGTTAAAGATGGAAATTGAATCTAAAAATTTGGAAAATAAAATATTTTTGTGAAATTATCGATTCATGTATATATATATATATAAATTTGTAAAAAAACATTATTAACCCTAGATATTATATGATTTTACGTAAACCTAGAATTATAAAAAATCTTAACTCTAAATTAAAAAATAATAATTATTAACCCTAGAAACTAAAATTTTCCACTACAAGAAAACACCTGTGTAACAACAGAAGAAACGGTTGTTAATTCATCGTAAATGGCGTGTTACAGCGGCTTTACGACGAACAACGATTCGTCGTAAACATGTTGTCGTAATGGCACATTCGACGTAACTTCGTCGTAAAATTTAACAAGGAAACAAAGTCGTTGTTAATTCATCGTAAATATGTTCGTTGTCAATTCGACGCATAAAGATAGTTCATCGTAAATTCGTCATTACATGTAGCGACGTTAATGCGATGCAAAAATAGGGCATCGTTAATTCGACGTTAACTTTACGACGAATTACCAACGATTATTTAACGACGTTAATTTATCGTAAATTTAACGACGTATTATATTAAATAATTAAAATTTAAATAAATAATATATATTAAATTATTAAATATTTATTTTTAAAATATTGAATTATTAATTATAATAATACATTATTTAATTAATAAAAATTATATAATTAATAAAAAGATTTATTACATATATTAAATTACAAACTTATACAAAACATAAAATTAATTCTAAAGGTCCAAATTAATATTATTAAAAAAAGTATCGTCTGCATCTGTAGAATCCACCACGGACGGCTGCTCGGTTGGTGCACTCGGCTGCGGTGGTTGCTGTGGAAGAGCCTCCTGTCGCCGTCGAAGAGCCTCTTGTTGCCGCTCCAATGCTTGAGAAAGCTCGGGATTACTGGCCGCCAAAATTTCGAACAAGGAGTTAAGACCCTCAACTTGGGTCCTAACGGATTCATGTTCGACCATCAAAGAACTAATCTTGGTGTTTGCAACTGCTAGATCAGAAGGAAGCTGCACCGGATCATCTTCGACTGAACGAGAATGCGAAGAAGAAGCAATTGGGACGTCATGAACCGAACCCATACCTAAAGAGCGGCCTTTCTTCTTTGGAACAACCTGAAAAAATAGTCAATAAACAAAATATAATGAAATTTATTAAAAATTTAAATTTGAAAATTAATCTTACCGATTCGAATATCTGATCAGCTTTCAACGTACTTAACTCTACAGGAGTCCCATCCTCGCTTTGCTGAGAAAGTTGTGTCTGGCGCTCAGTGATCCTCGTGGTGACCTCGGTGTGGATCCTCTCGGATCTTTTCAACTTTTCTGTTATTGGTAGGTACCACATCCGGTAGTACGGTACCTTATTCTTTTCGGCGCCTTGTGGTTTAAATCTTGGCTTCTTAAAGAATCGACATTCCTGTAACTGAGCATCATCTTTCCAATAGATCATGCAATTATCAATGCAAACATATATCATCTCAGAAGGTAACCTAAGACTATAAACCAGCTTTTGAATCTCATAGCATAATTCAGCAGACAAGTTATCTTCTGGCGAATACTCTTTGAATAATTTGGCTCATGCATCCATACAAACCTCCGCTAGATTATGATCAGTTTTAATGTTCATCATCCTAGATGCCAATGATAATTTTGACAAACCTTCTCTACATCTTTCGTAGATTGGCTGATTTGTAGCATCCAACATTTCATAGAACCGTTTTGCATCTAAATTAGGTTCCTCAATTGTATTATCAGCAAATGATGAAGTGGTTTAATTAAATGCATCTGTAACCATGTCATGAACCCTATCATGTTGTACATCACCCTGATCTACATGATAAGGATGATCATAGTTATGCAAATTACTAGGTTCATCTCTACCCACAGCTTCAAAATTACTATTATTACTACTTTCTGCTTCATTCTGACCATAACCTTCCCAATGTTGAAACCAAATATATTATTGGGGCGTAAATCCTCTATTCAACAAATGCTTCCAAACATTTTCAATAAGCGCAAATCTTAAATTTTTATACTTCCGACAAGGACAAAACATTTTACCGGTTTCTATGGTGAGTGGAGTCTGTCCGGCCTGATACATGAATAGCTCCAAGCCCTTCATAAACTCTTCTGTTACGTTTCCCTCAGAATATTTATGCTTATACATCCATCTTCGTTGCTTCCGTATATCATCTGCAGAAGACATTTTTTCGTGTTTATTTTCAAAGTGATTGTTGTTTGTGATGTGTGATGTTGTGATAATGAAGGTGTGTTATTTATAGAAAATTTTCGTGGTTAGTAGGTAGAAACATAACAACGATTTTACAACAAATCATGTTAACGAAGAGGTACCATCGACTTTACGACGGATTTACGAGGTAAACTTCCATCGTAACGTTTATAGTTGGCATTTCATACACATGCTTACTTATCTATTAAAATTGCCTTGCAAAATTCTCGTAATATGAGTTCGTCGTAATACCGTTACTAAGTTTACAACGCGTTTACGACGAATATTGTAGTCGTCGTAAAAGCGTCGCTAATTGGTCATTAATTTATATATACTTTATGACGAATAATATCGACGTAATTTTACAACGAATTTACGACGAATATAGAACTCGTTGTAAAAGCGTCATTATGCCGTTGCTAAGTTACGACAAAAATAATTCAATGTAAATTTCTGTCGCAACAGCCATGTTTTCTTGTAGTGTTCAACGTCAACTTCTTCTTTTGTTTCACGCCATCTTCTTCCTTTTAGTTTCAGTCATAAACCTTTGAGCTTGAGCTGCATGCAATCTCCCCAACTATGATCTATGTGATAAAGTAAGAGAGAAAAAACTTCAATTAGAGAAGCAATGAACAGAGAAAGGGGAAGGAGAAAGAGAAGTGAAAGAGGAGAGAAAGAGAGAGAGAAGAACTTACCTCCAATCGACGAAGAAGCCGGCGGTTTCAGACGGTGAAGGGTGAAAGTCGACGGTGAAGGGTGAAGGTCGAAGGATTAGGGTCGTGAAAAATTTGCTTCTTCTCTTTTCGTTAAAAACAATGGGAGATAATGGTTAATATTTTTTTAATGGTTTTGTAATATATACTTATATTATTTGGTAAAATTTAATTAAATTTTGCAAAATATTCAAAAACATAGTTGTAAGGGTATAAAAGAGTTTTTCATTTAAAAAAAAACATATTTCACTAAAGCTGTAAAAAAAACATATATGGTCAAATTTGATAAAAATATTCTTCATTTCCAAATTCCCCAATAAAGAATATTTATTAAAAGGAAACATTAAATAACAATGTGTCTGTCGTATTTAGGAGGTGTCCAATAAAGTGGCAACATTTCTAATTTTGGCCAAATACCAACTTTTTTTTTTTTTTTGTCTTAAGAAACCTAGACATTTTCAGTGGACAAACAATTTAAAACTAAAATATACCTTTTTGGATTTATTGAAATTATTAGCAAATACAAATAAATACAAATAGAACACATGTCAGAAGAGGGACTCTCTTCACCTCCCTCCTTTCTTTTGCTTTATCATTGCCAAAAACTCTAAAGCAAAAACACAAAAGTCTCTCAAAACCTTCATGACGACAAAAAAAAAAAAAAAAAAAAAACCTTCAACTGCGAACATAGTTCCGGCGGCTCAATCTGAAGATATTTAAAAACCTAATTCATCTCTTAGTGCCGCCACATTCATCTCAGGTTCGTCCCTCTTACTGTTATGCCTCTATCTCGAGGTATAGTTTCTGATTTCGTCTCTGGTTTTTTTTTTCTGATTGGAAATTTTGTTTATTTATGTAACAGGGTTTCTTGTTTTCCATGTATATCTTGACATTTTATCCCTAAAAGTTTTAATTTTTGCTCCATAAAACTCTTGAAGATTGTTATCTCAGTGGAGCTTTGATACGATAAAAATGAAGAAGCACGTGGGAGGGAACTGAAGTAGAGGAAATGATCACGTGCAAGAGAAGAAACAAAATACAAATAGAGGTGTGTATATAAATACTTAGTCTTCTCATGCATTGTATTGTGTTTGTCTCTGACCTGCGAGTCATCGAGAGAGAGAGTTTAGATTCACCTAGTAATGTGCTAGGGTTCTTTGCTATCTTTGAGAGGTTAACAAAGATTACACATTCTTTTTTATCAAATGGTGCGTTTTGTGAGCTCGGATCAAATCTAACACGTTGAGAGGGTTTGTGCAATTGAAAATTGCAACAATGGTGATGGATCAGAGGTTATCACCAATTCGCGTTGTGACACCACAAGGAGAAGCGGCGGCGTCAATTGCAGATGTTTACGATCAAATTGGACAAAGGGATGATCGATTTCGTTGGATTGAAGATGGGAAGCGAAGCTCAGATAACAAGATTGAGGATTTGTCGGCGAAGCTGTTAGTTCACGATCGGAAATTGGAACTTCTCCTTCAATCGTTACCTAGAATGGAGACGGTTCATGAGTTTGGCAGTCCGAGTCACGCAAATTCATCAAGATCGCAAGATTCTCGAAACAAGGTACCAATTTCTTTCTCGGAACCTTGCTGTAGGGAAGTTAGAAATGGAATTAGAGATAATTTTATCAAGAATGTGGAAGTTGCTGTGTTTGAAGGATCAAATATCTACAGATGTATTGCTTTAGTAGAGCGAATTTTCAGATATAACGATGCTGAGAAGTTGAAATTACTTTGCTATCAATTCATTGTATCTTTGAGAGGTTAATAAAGATTACACATTCTTTCTTATCAAGCCTCATCAGCCATGGCTCTGTTTGTTCGAGGCAATGGAAGAGCAGAACATAGTGTTGGTATCTGGTGATGCAATGTGTATGGCTCGGATGGTGATGACCTCTTTCCAAAAGATTTACCCTAAAATCTGCAAAGTATTGAGGAATCCCTATTGCTTGGCTAAGGCTGACATTTTGCCCCTTGTTTCAAGTCTCTCTCAGGTTTGTCCCTTGACTTTTGAACAGGCTTAGTCATGATCTTGGAAACTTTAGTTAATAATTGTTGGCTCTGTTCTATGCTGTTTTGTCAGAAACTTCCTAGGACTAGTGAGATTGAGAGCTGGAATAAGAGGTTTCTTCAAGAGCACAAGATAGGTAAGTCTGTGAAAAAGGAGATCCAAGACACGGAACCGTGTAGCAATATTTTCCGTGTTGAATCTAAGGGAACTGAGGTCTACATGCTATGGGAAGTTCCTGAGGAAGAACCAAGCCAGGAGTTGTTTGCAGAGGATTGGGAAGAAAGATCAGGCCCTGTTCGAAATCAAAGATCCCACGGTGAGATATCTTTTCTGATTTTATATTTTATCCAGTCAACTGAATAAAAATTGTGAGTTTTAAGACTAATTTTCGTTTTGATTGTTTTGTTTATAGATAATTGCTCTACTTATGTTGGGACAGATCTGTTTAGTGCAATGCGATTGATCAATAAAGAAGATGACAAGTTTCGCATCTTTAGCGCGAGATATCTTACCTTCTATGCTAGCCCGATGCTGCGATATGTGGAATCAATTGATGGTGGAAGAAAGGATACACACCATTGTCATGGGAACAGTATTGCTGACACGTTAAAGTTCATTAAAAGAAATGGTGTTCCAGAGGAGGACCCTGTAGACGCTGACAAGGATTTCAACTGTATTACAGACGCTCCAGAAAAAAATCCTTCAATCTTGTACCAGATTGGTGATGAAGTGGAAGTGTGTGTATCCAACAAGTTAAAAGATTTGTATGAGGCGTTATTGCATCAACCTGTTGGGGCAAATCTCCACTTTTTTCATCCAGAGTTCACTAATATCGGCTCAGTAAGTTTTATCCTTTTTTTAAAAACTCTTTCTCTTCTTCTTCTGTTTTCATCAAAAAAACAATAACATAACTTTCTAACTTACAGGACATTTACGAAGGACCACTAAGTGACGCATCTACATATTCAGGACTGCACACTGTGCTAATCACCTCGGTTAAAAGAATTAAAGGAAAACTGGTGGCTAGAGTTAAGTCGAGCCATGGTACAGAAAAAGGGGAAAACGGTTATATGAATGTTTCCTTGACAAAAATGATTCTAGGTATAGGACGAGGTAACGAAATATATTCTGCATCCTTCCTACTTACCGACTTCACATATCTTGAGATACCAAGAGGTTTGAACAAACCAGAAGAATTGGAGAAAGAGAAAGGAAAAAAAAGGAAAACTCATCATCGTCCTTGTCTTGCATTTGTAAAAATCTAGAAAAACAGGATAGTTAAGATGTTTTTTTTTTTGGCATTTACAATCCATCATGCAGATCATCTGATCATGTTTCAATTCCTCAACGTAGAAGATCTTGCATAAACTAGTAGAAGACAAGTCCCCTGAACTCGAAGACGAAATCCATGACTTATATTGTTTACAGAGTAAAAATTTTGCAATTAAGAGATGTCAACAAATAATGTCCAAGTAAAACTAAAACATAGTATTAAACAAATCCTGTTAATTTGCTAATTGAATTTGCTTGATAAGTCGCTGGAGACGCAGCTTATATAATGGAGTTGTTGGAGAATGGATGATTTTATACGCGATCATCAAGGTGTATGGACCTAATCAAATCGTGATGAATGGGCTCTGGAGGACCCAAATCAGGCCCAAAAAGGCATAAAGATACTAGCGCGGTGAGAGGAAACCTAATCGATAAAACTAAACCATTAAAAGCATCATCAGCCGTTTGCTTGACCTGAGCAGAGACGGTAATGGACGCTGACATCAAGGAGAAACTGGAGTTTTGGAGACGAGTGAGCGAATCTGATGTAATTCTCTCTTTTTTTTTCTGTTTTTTTTTGTTGAAAGAGAGCTGAGTATAATCTCAATTAGAGAGCCAAATACATCAGTAATTAGAAATTGATTGACGATGCCCTTGTAGATCTGCACATCGGTTTCCCTTTTTGATGTGTAAAAATATGTTTCAGACAACAAGTGTTTCTAAAATTTATATATGAATGATTAACTTAACTATCTTAATAAAAAAGAGTTTGATAATGAACCTTTTTTTTATTTTAAATATTTGTTATTTGTGTTGTATTATTTGATCATTCGTTTTTGATTGGGAAGCTAATAGAAACCCTAAATTAAGTTTATTGCTCGGTAATGTGTGTGGAAAGGGGTTCGATGTCGATCACTTGATGGACGTAAAACCACGCTCTTGTTTGCTAAGAACTTGCAAGTATGAAAAGAAGGAGGATTACCCCACCAAAATGGTCCTTTATGCTAGATTTGGGCTCCATAATTACAATTTCATACAGGTCAAAAACTAAGTCTCCATCCTCTCTTTTTTTCATATATTTTTATTTAAATTCAATTCTTCTTGATTTATATGTCAGGGGACAAACTTGCAGCTTACTTCCTTAGAGAAACACAATACACGGCCTAGCGTAGTATGTTCTGCTTATTACATAACTTTGGTTGCAAAGAATCCAGCTGCTGGCGGTTCCCTTGTACCTTTTCAGACCAAGATTCTTGACGAAGGCTTAGACATCAAGACCTTGACTTGTTGCATTGCTAGACCTAAACCCGGACCACCTGGTAACACATAAATATGGTGGAAAATTCAGTCAGTCATTGCTTTAAACGAAAACATATTCCAATTATCTCTATTCTCCCTTGCTTAACTATAAAATGTGACTTATCTGTGTTAGAGAACCCCATGCGACCTTTGCATCATGGAGCAGTAGATGATTGCGACCAATTTAAATTGCCTGATGAGTGGCCGTCAGAGAATGCTTTCACTGATCAAAAACGCTACTATGTGGTAAGCTTAGCAGTTTCGCTTTGGCTTTTGCTCTTGCTCTTTCTCATGATAGTCCAATATATCTTGCTTTTTGCAGGTGAAGAAATCAGAGCTGCGAAAACATGATTGGATTCGGTTATACACGGAACTTGCATTCCTCAATGCTAATATGAGGCTTAAAAATGTAGCAACTCTTTTTTTTGTTTTTCTTCCTTTTCAATTACTCTGTTCATGGCAATAATAACACAAGAGTTTTTTTTTTTTTTTTTTTGCAGCCAAATCTGTCAAAATTGGTGATTGTAAAGGTAGCTGTAGAAACTAAAGAGAATGTGGAGCCGGCAAGTGAGAGACTCAAGGCCAGAAATGCCATTTTCTACATTAAGTACAAGTACTATCCTAATTTCAAGGGTCGGGCTTCCAAGGTTCGTTGCCACAATCCTCCTCGTGATCGCATAGCTATAGTAAAAAGAACCATGCACAAGATTACCGGACAAATCAGTCTCGAGTTCGAGGGTCGGTTTGCGAAAACTCTTCTGTAATGCAGTGACTATGCATTATCAGGCGTCACTGACCCTTGCGAGCACTGGAGAATGGGCGTTGTATTATGGTCGAGTCCTCTTAATTGTGAAAACTTCTAATATAAGTTATGACACCATATCCATTTGGAAATATGGATCACATAGTAAAATATTTATGCTCGTCCAAGTTTTTAAGTGGTTGTTTGCATTGTTAAGTGGATTGGTTGTTTCAGATAACTGCTTTGGTTACAAGGGTTACAAAAATCCACCAAAAAATCATGCATAATAAACAAACGAGTAGCAAAAACTTAAGAGCTAATTTACAAGTGGATCAAGATCACGACAGAGATCCAATCCAAATTTTGTCTAGCTAGTGTACTCAAGCTGAAATTTTCTAACAAGAAAACAACTAACGACACTCCACAAAAAATGATTAATTATATAAGCCAACAAGAATCATAGTGATAGCATATCTCTAGCAACATAATTCACACCAATGCTTTTCTATTTTGCAAGACATGTAGTATTACACAAATCCTGGAAACAAGGAGCTTGAGAAAATTGACATTAAACTCCAACAAAAATATCATAACCATAATATCAAACAGTTTGGTTTATCCAAATCATGTTTGTTGCAAGACATGTATTACACAAATCCTGTTTGTTGCAGCCTAATCTGTCAGAATTTGTGATTGTGAAGGTAGTAGTAGAAACTAAGGAAAATCTGGAGCCGCAAAATGAGAGACTTACGGCCACAAATGCAATATTCTACATTAAGTACAAGTATCATCCGAATAAGGGTGACGAGCCTCCCTGTGATCGCATAGTGATAGTAAAAAGAAGCATGGACAAAATATTGGACTCCTCAGACTTGTGTTTGAGTGTCGCTTTGCTAAAACTTTGCTAAAAGGAAGTGACTAGTATTCATTCATTAGGCGTTGGCGAGCATTGAATCTAATTATGAAGAAACTAAATCCATTTGAAAATTATTTATGTTTGTCGTGGATTGGTTGGTTTTTGTTAAATTAATTTGGTAGGTGTTTCAAATAACTCCTTTGGCTGTAAGTTATTACGTCAAGATTCAGATATTATAAAATCCACCATCGTAAAACTAGGATTGAACTGTAGTTCAAAGAAGCGATATGCAATATCTTCAATTATGGTATAAAATCCAAACTATTCTATCTTTGACAAATTATGACAACAATTAGTTGGCGTTAGGAAGACGTTACTCATAGACTAATTACCTCCAGGAAACAATATGAAACAAAAGGACAAAACTAAATAACCATATATTTTAATTATACATTTTGAGAAAACCTTATCTTATCTTATCATAAACAAAAAAAAATTGCCAATTGTAAGTTTGTATCGGTAGCGAATCCAGATCGTCCAAATTTCACAGATAAAATACAAGAAAAGGAAATGTCATTTTGTGTGTTTGTGATATTTTAATCATTCAGGATTCATATATTAAAATCATTTTTCCCAAGCACGTTTTTTTTTTCCTAGCAAATAATTAGATATGTAATATAAAATGGTTCATATTATATGAACTGAATATAATGATAGTGTCGTATATTCATCATATAAAACACCAAATCATATTCATATTATTTGAACTAAAAACCAAAAAAAGGCACAAAATTCCGGTCTAACCAACAATTATAATTTCGATAAACCATACGAGCGCCAATGGTTTTCATCAATATACAACGGTGGTCGGTAGTATTTTATCAAATAGTATATTCAGTGGTTGCACGTGCCCCCATAATTACTAAGTACGAAGAACCCATATAGCCTCACCGGGTCCCACCATATTCTCAACGTGGCATTCATAGAGTGGTCAATCACGCCCTTCTCGTGTTAGTCATCTCGTAGCTGATTCTTCCCCCTTGACAGTCATCGAATCGGACGGCTGAGAAAAACCAACTTTAAGTGTATCACACGAAAGATGTGAAGTAGCGAAAAATTGGCGCGAGAAAGTCAATAGATCCAACGTTGGATATGAAATAAAAGTCAAATGATCGTATGGTGTAACTGAAGCTATATATAGTAACCGAAAGAAAGGATTTATTTATAATCACTCTCGGCGATCCGAAAAGAAGAAAAAGCAAAATCCAAGTTTGAGTTTTCGTGATGAAGTCTGTTTTGATGAGGACCGGTTCGATGCCGGTTCTTGAAAACCGGTTAATTTCAGGTGGTTCGTCGCGGCAGGTGGCACCTCTCTCCAGGAACAACTCCGTCGAATCATTACCCAGCTACGGCGAGAGATTCGCCGGCGGCAAGATCTCGATCGAGGTTAAGGCTAATGTCGGAATCCGAAGGGTGTTATCGGAGAGTGACGTGATTAGATCCGAGAGAATGTTAAAGAGCGTTGGATCTAAGCCTGCGCCGGCGAAAATCCCTGAGGATGATGAAGAAATTAGTTTTGCGGATGCTTGGGGATCTTTGATCTGGAAGGAGAGTGGAATTTCCGTGGAGGAGAAATCATTCTCCGGTGGTGGTGGTGGATCTGGTTTTAACGGCGGTAACGGAAACGGAGGAGGCGGTTCTGATGATAGGAGCAAGATCGGTGATTATTATCGAGAGATGTTGAAATCTAATCCTAATAATTCGCTTCTTCTGGTGAATTACGGAAAGTTTCTATACGAGGTAGCGATTCGAGAAGCTGAATTTGAGTTTTGTGAAATGGTGATTAGGTTTTTAATTGAATTTTTGGATTGAATGAATCTCAGGTGGAGAAAGATGCAGTCAGAGCTGAAGAGTATTACGGGAGAGCAATTCTGGAGAATCCAGGTGATGGTGAGGCTTTGTCGATGTATGGTAAATTGATTTGGGAGACGAAGAGAGATGAGAAAAGAGCTCAAGGTTACTTTGATCAAGCTGTTAATGCTTCTCCTGATGATTGGTAATATAAAGATTCTGGATTCATCATTACTTTACTAATCCCATTTTTGTCAAAATCTAAAGGTTTGTGTTGTTTTTGTTGTTGTAACTGTGTAGTATGGTTTTGGGATCATACGCAAATTTCATGTGGGAGGCAGAGGATGATGATGATGATGAGGATCTTGATGAAGAAGAATTAATGGTTTCGTCACCAGCCATGGTTTCCGCGGTTTAGAAACACAGAGACTAACACGAAGAAGAAGAAGGTGAAGATGAAGAAAGTAATGGAGTCAAAAGTATCCTTTAGTGTATTTCTTTGTCTTTTGCTAACTTTTTTGCTTTTTTTGGTTTAACTTTACTATGTTGTAATAACCTGAAGAGTATAATATAAACATGTATGTGAAAAAAGAAAACGAATGTAATCGTATCATAGAGAATAAAATGGCTTATGTAAAAGCTTTGTATAAATTTCCAATTTTGTGTGTTTTGCTATTTGAAATTCCGAAATTTTAAAGTAAATGTGATTTAGAGAAGAAAAGAACAAAGTCTCTATGATCAACACAATCAGAAACAACTAAAGAAGTAAGAAACAATATGAATTGAAACCTACTTAAAACATCTCTCTCTATTTTATCTAAAACCAAAAGCTAAAGAAGTAGGAAGAGGAAGAGAGAGTAAGAAAGCTCAATCTACTTTATAAGATCATTCTGATGGAGAGATTTGCCAAAAGAAACAGAGAAGCAAACCCATGAACCATCTTGTTTATTGAGGATTTTGGCTAGGTTGCCAAAGATGATGATACATCTGCATAGGCATTTGGTGAACTGGTTGAGGTGTAGAGTTTCCAAATAGTCCATGATTGTTGTTGTTGTTGTTGTTGCTGTTGTTGTTATTGTTGCTTCCACGGTGCAACGAAGAATTACTTTCGTTTTCCTCTGATGACTCGCTCGAGTGTTGTTGTCCTTGAGATCGAGGGCTTCCCGGTCCACCACCACCACCACCAAAGCTCAACATATTGGCTGGTGCAGAAGCTGGCTCTGGAGTATTCTGAGCACGCCCCGTGCTTTGTTTCTGCTTCTTTCCATCTGGTACAAAGCTTCCCACAATAACCTTTATAGAAAGAAAAAAACAAATCAAAGTCAGTTCCTTGAACATTTAGTGATCTTAACTCAAGTATAAAAGTTAACGAATTTAGAGTAACCTGGACTTGTGATCCAGCTACTAACATCCCAGCAACACTTCCACCCACAATCCGACCATCATGTCCAGCCAGCGACACGCTCAAGTTACCAGTTTTGGTCACAGCACCATTACTCTCAGAATTCAAGAAAGAACCAGACAGAGAAATGATTTCAAATCGGCCCTGCAAAAAAACAACACATCCAATACAAAGATCACACAAGACAAATCCGATTAAATTCCATCTCCATTGATTAAAAAACAGGCCAAGAAAGTAAGTTAAGTAGTGTTGTGAGATGTTATACCTCATACTTAACAATTCCACCAGTACTGGTAGCTTGATGAAGCATCACACTACAAACAGCTCCGGTAGCTGAGAGAATGCAAATCGCTCTTGGTCCTTGCTTCGTAAACGCCATCACCTTCATAGCTATGTCCTGAATAGGAATGAAAAGATCATAACTTTAACCAAAGAAACAAGTAAAACAAACTCAAAATCTTTGACAAATTCAAGATTTACATTACCTCTCCAGATTTGACCTCAATGACATGAGGTGTAAACCCTACTCCTCCTGTTCCTCCTTAACACACACAAAACCCATTTAAGTAGAATTGTAAACAGTGATTTAGATTTGATCAAGAAAAAGAGATAGATCGAGATTTTTGACAGTACCTAAAGCATCAAGCTGCTTCTTACCGGAGCCAGGAGGACGTCCTCTATTCCGTTTAGCAGGTGGATCGGAAGAGTTAGCATTAGTTCCTCCGCCACTATCACCACCACCTCCTCCTTCAGTCCCACCACCATAAGAATTAGAAGCAGAAGGAAGAGGAGATGTAGGAGCCAAACCAAGAGCAATGTTGTTACCACCACCACCAACATCAGCAGCAGCATACTTCCTAGGCCTTCCACGTTTCTTCTTCACCTGTTGCTGTTGCTGCTCGATCCCAAATCTCATCGACTGTTGCTGCTGCTGACTCGCACCAGCGGCTACAGAAGAAGGCGATCCGTCAAATCCAAGAGATTCAAGAGTCTTTTGGTCAATCTGTTGCTGTGGCTGAGGATGATGATAATGATGATGAGGAGGAGGTTGATGCGGCGAGATAGAGCCGAAAGGTAATCGGTGATGGTGATGCATAGCTTGAGATGTAGAGGTTGGACCCATTAAAGCGGCGGCGTTAGGGTTTCGATTAAAGGAATTGTGGTGGCTCATTAACATCCCTGGCGGTGGTTGTTGTTGTTGGAGCTGTTGTTGCTGTTGTTGTTGTTGCTGTTGATGGATTTCTCTGGAATCCATCTTCAAGATTTGATAATTCTTAGCCTAATTTTTTTTTATTTTCTGTTTTACAGATGCCGAGAAAATAGACGAGAAAGTGCAGGTTTTTGAGTTTTAAGCGAAAGCGTGTGAGCTAGCTAACAACTCTCTTTTTTTATCTTTCTTGTGTTGTGTTCTTGAGGGAACGATCTAGTTAGTGTCTATTTTTATTTTTTTTAATTATCAGATTTATGAATTAATTTAACAAATTAAGAAATTGATATTTAGTTTAGGGTTTTTTCAGGAGATTTGTTTGTTTTATTTAATTTTATTAAAGATATAATTTAGTTAGGGCTTTGTTTAAAAGGAGGTAAAATAGAGATTTTTGTTGTCTTTTAATGATGATGTTATAAGTCCAATTACAATTTTGTAGTTTTAATGTTTATAAGTGAATGAATGTCTTGTTTGGATTTGGTGTCCTTCTTTAACTCTACTTCTGTTTTTTTCAATTTTTTTTTTTTTTTTGGTTTTTTTCACATAAGTTTCAATGTTGCATTGAATGAACCGAGTTTGGTATTGGAAGGGAAATCAAAACCGGACTGAGTGACATTGAATTTGAATGTTAGGAGGATTTATTACTATTATAAAAACAACAAAAGCTTCTTCAGCAACATTTTATAAAATAAACGACAAATGCACAGGAATTAATAAGAGAATGTATAGAGATATTTAATAAATTATGTAACTATAGATTTTGGTTTGACTGTGTGTTTGGGAAATCCAAATAAACATGGGTTTTGTACTTTGATGTGTCAGATTTTCTTAAGTATATCCTCAGATCTTAAAAAACAATCACTACTTTGAAAATGACAGCAGCTTATTTTTACTATTTTGTCCTTCTCTTGCCTCATCTTTTTAAGAAAAATCTCACATTCAGACAAATGTGTATAATAATACTATATAGATAGATTCCAAATTAATTGAAAAACTCAACTTACTAATGTTTAATGCTATGCCACATTCGAAAAAGACCCACTGGAGTTGGAATAGAATGAACCAAAATGTATTTAATCCAAGCAATTTTGGAAACAGAAAATTGTAGAAAACGAATATTAACACAATCTATATTCTTTGCTGAGTAAAACAAAGATCTAACTTTTTTTTGTTTTGTTTAAAGAGACAAGAGTGTTTTTATACGAACCAGCTTTGATTATATAAACGTAACGAACCCACTCGACGATGTTATGTTCCACTCTTCTCCCACACTTGTTCACATGATATTTGAATTCACCGGTTAGGTTTATGAATCCCGGTTTAATCCAAAGGACAAAAAAAAATATGTGATCTGTATTTAGTGTTGGGATGGATAATCAAATCATAGAGCACAAAACTTTTTGTCTAGCTAGCGGCTAAAGTGATCGACTTTATTAGACCAACAAGCAATAAAAGCCATGCGTACCTTAAGAATCCGGACACATAAACCAGATGCTGTGAACATTGGAACCTGAAAATAGAAAGATTTTTGAGACAGATAACGAATGTCGTAACATCTGCAAATACATATTGAATATCATTCTTTGGTGCTACAACAAAAGGACTTGATTTTAGAAGTAGAAGAAAGTTATTCAAAAAAGCATCTTAATCAAAAGCTCCACCAAAGTATATGATTTGAACAAAGCAACAGCCTAGATGCAATTCAAAGCAGAAACTACTCCAAGCTTTACAAGAGCAAAAACATACTACAATTACCAAGTTCCTTAAGCTAACAATCATATCTGAATCACTCAAATCTAATCAGAACCAACACTAAATTTTGGAATTACAAGTGAAACAAATCAACAACGATTTTGAAACGCACACGCTACGATGGAGTTTTCTTATTTGGGCCTAATATTCTCGCTAAATAAGCCCATTAATGGTCCAGCAGTAAACTTAATAAAAAAAATGCGGAAAACTGGAAAAGCAAAGAAGAAGATCCAATGATATCCTCCATTTTCGTCTCAGAAGAAGACAAATCATCGCTTAGACTCGTATGTCAAATTTTCAGATTTGGAAGAAGTAGAATTTAGGTTGCAGAGTTTCAAAACCTTAAATCCAATTAGCAATCTGATCTTGTTGTAGGAGACTAAAGTTTGTATCTTTAGTGAGGGATTTGATTTTGGAGGAGTTTAATTTCTGGGGATTAGAATGGGGTTTTTCAAGAAGTTGGCTGCTGTGTTTGGATTTACTCAGGAAGAAGTGAAAAATGAGGAAGATGATACAGAAATCGATTCCGGTGACGGAGATAAGCGAAAGGAAGATACTCAGCCCAGATTTCGTGAAACTGGACTACCAAGGAAGGGATTTGGAGTTCCGGTTCAAGTTGCCATTGAAAGGTCCCATCTTTGTCCTCTTCTTCAGCATTGCGCTGCCGGAGACGGTGGTATTCAGGTTTGAAATTTTCCCCTTCTGTGGAACTCTTGCCATAGTTTGATTCAAGTCTTGAAATTGATTAGTGAGTTTTCTAGTTAGAAGGAACTTTGGCTTAAAAATCTGAGTAGTAAGTTCATGTTCATGTTACCATAATACCATTAATAACCATGGATTATGTTCTACATTGCCCTCAGCTTGATTTTCTTAGCATAGTTTACGAAATTGATTTCGATATTCTCACTTACTTGCTTTACCGTTATTGCATTATTTGCTCATTCTCCAATTGAGCTTTTTGAGTTAGATGTCCTTATGAGTAGTAAGTAACATTTAGATGCAATAAAGAAAATCTATAGAAGGTAAGTTCACCAACCTTAACTTGCTATGTATAGTAGAAGTGAAACTATAATCCTAGCCTCTAAACAAGTTCACATTGTTTTTCCTCTGTATCGCTTCTGTTTATATTGTTACTCCTATGGTTCATCCACTTAGCTGTTACTTGATGTTAAATGTTAGATTGTCTAGCTGTTTAGGTCACTCGATTAGTAGTGAGCTTTTCTTTAGTTAAGAGCTTACATTATCTTCTTGGATATTTGTTCTGTTATGTCACACATTGTATTATAGTTCCTGTTGTATTGATCCAGGGGCTAAGTTGGTATACGAAACGGCTAAGGGTAGATGAAGATGGAGATGTTGCAGATGAGTTTTTGGAAGAGGCAGAGAAACAAACAAACGCAGAAGATGATCATAACTGTATTAACACTATACCAAAACTCCAAATTAAACGTAAAACGAAACCTGCAAAAGTAAGAGGACTAGTTGTGTCTTCTGATGGGAAACTCCAGCAATGCATTGAACATCAAGGAAGACTAATTATAGTATGAATGATTTTGTAACACAGAGAGGTTAGGAGAGGTTTAAGTTTCATTCAGAAACTCCGGATTGAATGTGTAAAGAGGAAAGCAAATAGAGTTGCATACATATTGGAGATAAAAGGTAATGATTAGTTAGCTCTGTTTGTGTCTTTGTAAACTATATTTCAATTTGGCTTATCGAGTATGTACAAACTGATTTGATTCATCTGATTTGTTTTGGATCTCTCTGTTAGAAAAGGGAAAGAATAGAAAAAAATTAGTCGTTGCGTTCACCTGATTCGTTTAGGTATTGAAATTATAGTTTTAGTAACTGTAGAACAATTAAAACATTATAGCTAAGAGAGGAACATACCATTAATTAATTGAAACATCATAGCAATAGAAGAATCTCGTTGTAATGTTTTGTGTTGAGGTAAGATACCTTTCTATGCAACGGAACAACTATTTATTGTGTCCACGTGGCTCATATGAGATCACCACACGTGGCAGGAAAAAAGATAGTGGAAGGAAAATTAATTTACCTCTAGATTGGTACCCGCGGTTTTGATATAAAATATAGGTTTTTGGTTCTTAATGTTTAAAAATATTTTTATTTTATTTTTTATAATGTTTATAAATATATTTTTCGGTTTAATATATTTTTGTAGTTTTTATTTATTTATTGTTTAGAATATATTTAACATGCTTTAAACATAAAATTATTTTATTTCTATGTAGCAATAGCAAATTTTTGTTATTTGAATCAAACATACGCCAAATGAAAGATGTTCTTTCTCATTAAAATAATGTAAAGAAAATTCTACCGAATTAGATATTAAATTAATCAAAATTAAAAAAAAAATCCCAATTAAATGAAAACTAATACAATTGTCAATCTTATGTATAATTAAATTTACCACTAAAACTGATCCGGTTCTTGAAAAAAAAAATTTGACTGTGTAATTTTCTTAATAAACAGAAAATTCATAATTTCCATCAAAATGAATAATTTAAAAATTTTCTGCAAAAAAAAATTGATATGTTTCTAACAAACTGCAAATCCGTTTTGCCAAGATAAAAAACTTACAATTTTTCCGCCATAAACTTATATGTTCCCCGCAAAAAAAAAATACTCGACTCTATAATTTTCTTAATGAATTGCATATCCGTAATTTTCTACCAAAATGAATAATTTGCAAATTTCCCGCCAAAAATATATTCGAATCACAACATATGTAGAAAAATAATAATTTTTTATTAATGATATGTATTATATTATATAATAATTCAAAATAACTTGAAAATAAGATCAAATAAATTTGAAATGAGAATCAAATTTAATTTCCCGATCCGTTTTCCACCAAAAAACTCGAACTCTTATTTTTCTTAGCAGTTTGCAAATTTGTTCTGCCAAACTAAAATTTTTACAATTTTCCCGCCAAAAACTGATATGTTCCCCGCAAAACAAAACTCGACTCTGTAATTTTTATAATGAATTACAAATCCGTAATTTTTTACCAAAATAAAAAAATTCCAAAATTTCCGCCAAAAACGTATCTATAATTTTCCCGTCAAAAAATGTATTGGAATATATTATATAATAATTTAAAATAATTAAAAAATAAGATCAAATAAAGGTGAAATGAGAAGCATAATTATATTTATGATCCATTTTCCACCAAAAACTCGATCTCTTAGTTTTCTTAACAAACTGCAATTCCGTTTTGCCAAAATAAAAATTTACAATTAACTCGTCAAAAACTGATATGTTTTCCAGAAAAAAAACTCGACTCTGTAATTTTCTTAACGAACTGCATATCCATAATTTCCCACCAAAATAAAAAATTTAAAAATTTTTAGCCAAAAAATAATATGTAATTTTTTCGCCAAAAAAATAGATTCGAATCACAACATATGTAGAAAAAAAAATTAAACTTTTATTAATTATATATAATGCATAATAATTTGAAAATAAGGTCAAATTAAAGTGAAATGAGAGTCATAATTATTTTTTCCAATACATTGATTTAAATTAGATAGATAGATTTTAGGCAAATTAAAATCAATGTTAGTTTCCATAATATTATTGTTTTAATCTGTTTGGATACACTTATAACATTAATCATGGTTCATTTGTTTTAATATGGATGTTTGGAAACACCCCTTAAAGTGATTTTTTTTAATAGTGTAGTAGATTACGAAGATCCAAATAGAAACTTGGGTTCTGTTGAAAAAAAAAAAAACTTGGGTTCATATTTGAGCCTTCATATTTTGATTTGATTACATTATATGTTACCTGATACACCTATACTTAGTGAGGTTCCCATGGACCATATCAAGTACCTGGGTGATCCGTCATCGAAGGGCTAAGAGCAAGGGATCGCGCTCACTTCTTCAATCCTAGCTCCAGCAAGCATCAAGGATCACAAGACGGTCAAGCCTCATCACCAAGCTCCAAGGCATCACCTCAAAGTCATCCACAGACCAAGTGAAGCCCGTAGAACTCTAAACCGGTTTCTTGAAGACTCTTGGACGTCTGGTTGCTTTGGGAAGCAATATTTGTGTGTAATTACACCACCCAAGTGTGAAGACACCCCCAAAACATTGGAAGGAGTTGTAATCTTTTTCCTAGTCCGGGTTTATCCCAATGAGATTACCGGATGGGTTTTAACGAAGCAACGATCTCTAATGCATCTCCACTTCATCCCACTTGATTCTTCAGCTTGGAAAAAATCCATGACAAGTATGAAAAATCAAAGAAGTGAAGATCCTATCCAAGAAGACAATCCGCTAAAATAAAGTCTTATTTTCTTACTTTTTTACTTTTACCGAATGTAATTTTAATGGCACTTGTTTATGTCTTGTTTTGCCCACGTGTCTAAGGCTTCCTTCCCTTCCTTTAATTTGCCCATATAAGGCTTAGATAGAGCATTGTAAACAGTAGACAAGTTTATACAAATAAAAGAGTAGAGCTTAGTCTCCTTCCGGTTTCAATAGAGCAATAACCATTCCACTTGATCCTTGTAACCGGACTCGGATCTTGAGGTTAGTCGTATCATAAATCTTTCATCCTCTGTGTGGCCGGCTCTTGTTCCATTCATCCATCTCACCGTGAAGTCTAGAATCGAGTCATCTTCTCGGTTTCACTCCATCCGCTTTCTACCGTGAGCTTCTTTTGGATCCTCACATCCACCAAGACACAACCTCAAGAGGAGCTAGACCCAGGGGCGCATCATTACCACTACAAAGAAGAACTCGTAGTAATACATATTACGAATTCAATTGCCGTGGATGAAAAATATCCCACGAGGCACGATCATTTGTGACTGTCCAATTATAACGCTAGTGATAATTTTGACGGGAGTAAAAAACACACAATTGTCGTGGGAAAATTATAATAGCTCTAATTATAAGAATAATTGTACAAGTTAATGAGTTATTGTCTCTTATTGAGAAACCTAATTTCTAAATTAAGATAAATACAAATGGAAATTATATATTCACAAACAAAAGCAAACTTCGTAAACTAAAATATATATCTTCTAAATGTTATAATTTGTTTTTCGATGATAATTTCCATAATCCGATTAGTCATTTCGACCATTCGATCTTGGTCAGTCTCACGTTTTCGATCTTAGTTTGTCTTTCAATAGCTAGTGATTATTTTCATTTTTATTAGTTTACAACGGAAAATGGACCATATAAATATATAATGTAGAATCAGATTTTCATTTATACCTTTTAAAATTCGTAGGTATTTATAAATTTTATAAATATATAATGTAGAATCAAATTCGTAGGTTATAAATTTATAACCAGCCACACAGAAGAAAGATTACATTTATAAACTCATCTCCAACAAATCATTTTAATGAGCTGTAAGACCATGTCCAACGGTGGTCCTTAACTTTTTTGTAAGGGGTTCTTAACCCATTATTGGATAAAATTTAAATCAAAAATAAGTTTAATGTTAAGAACCGATCCTAAACAAAGCAACTTAAGGATCGGTTCTAAAACCCTTAAGAACCTGTGACGTGGCGCGTTGTGGTTGGTTGAAAGGTTTTGTATGACAAAAAAAAAGTTTCTGTTTTTCTCTTTCATTTTCTTTCTCTTCGATAGCGAGAGGGGTTTTTTCTCTGCAACTTCGTCGGCGAATTCAAGCTTTCTTCTCTGCAATTACGCCTTCGATTCCATTGAAATCACTGTAAGGATTTTCGATACTTCACTTTCATCTTGATTTTGTTAATTTCGTTTCGTTTTTTGTTTGTGTTTCAGTTCTTTCACTCGATTTGAGTAAAATTAATCGAAGATTTATGTTTTCTTCTTCGGTCGTGTTCATCGATTTTGTGCTGCTTGTTCATCTATTATGTGGAATCTAGCTTAGGGCTCGCTAGAATATTTCATTGATTTGTCTATTGGAGCTTGATTTGCGTTTTGCCTCTGTTTTTAAGCTGCGAATTTGTTCATTGATTTAGCTTTAATTGAAGTATAGCCTTCAACGCCTCAGGATTATTGTGATTCCTATTCGCTGTTGATTGAAGTTTCCGATGTATTTGTATTGCCGATTTAGTTGTTGTGTTCGTATCAGGTCGACTAATTTCTGCTGCTTTTGCAAATGATTTGATCTTTGTTCTTGAAATTTATTGTTTTCAAGCTGTGGATCATATCTAACAGGATTTGTATTCATTTCTCTTATTTTTATGCGTGTTGGGTTTAGTCAATGCTGGAACCAACAAGGCGGCATCAAGCGGCACATCTCTGAACACCAAAAGGCTTGATGATGATACTGAGAATCTTACTCGTAAGTCTATTTCTAATCAGAATGGTGAATTGATTTCCCTAGTAGCTAAAAGATGCTAGTTTTAGGCTCTGTAATCTAGACAAATGTGATCATTTCTTGATTCAAATTGTCACACGCAATGATTGAGGTCCATGTTTGTGTGATGATGAATCAGAAACATGTCCTTTACATGAGTAGGAATCCCCAGAGTTTGTGATTGTGTATCTTTGATTGTGTTAGCGAGAGGAGCTTTTTTCTGATTGATGTGTATTGGATGCTAAAGCTCCATGTATTGATTTATGCAATTGTGAATCCAGATGAACGTGTTCCTACTGAGCTAAAGAAAGCCATTATGCAAGCTCGAACAGAGAAGAAGCTAACCCAGTCCCAACTTGCTCCAAGATTTATGTGTGAGGCAATAATGAGATTAACTGATGCAAAAAAGATAGGAATCTCACATTAAAGTTCTTCAGGATGCTAGAGCAAAGAGGCTCAATGCAGTTGATAAAAAGAAGAAGAAACAAATAAAGACAGTCGCATCATGCTGCTATTTCTGAGATGGAAGAGGGCGATGCAGTGTAAGTTTTTGCAACAAAACTAAAATCTATTTTCAAACAACTTAGAAATGGTTGTACAATATTTGACTTGTTTTTTTTATGTGTCTACTTGTACACACTATTTCAAAATTTTAATTTTAAGAACTTCATTAGAGGTTCAACCATTGGAATATGTTTTTTTTAAGAACCCCTCATAAGTATCTAAACTTTTAATTTGCAATATTTTAATTATAAATATGGTTAAGAACCCCTCATGGGTTCTTAACTATTGGAGATGCTCTAAATCATCTACTCACAAGTCGCAACCCGTGTCATCATTAATATAGTTCACGTTTTTTTTTCTTTCAGAATACAGTTTTAAGTTATATTTCGTGAAAAGGACGATTTTTTGAAATGTAAGAACATTACTGTTTCATGATTTTCATTTTTGGTTTATTTCGTACTTCACTATTTCATTTAATATAAAGCTTAAACTGATCTTAACTACCAAATAAACCTTGCCAATATAGCGAATTAGTTTTCTCAAAAAATTTATAAATATTATATAGTCTAAAATCTGATGGTTCGAGACCTATATTGGTTATTAAAAAGAACAATGTAGAATGGTATTACTTTGTTGTTCGAAGTCATCAATTGATTTTTATTAGATAAACATATGTAACTTAGATATTATGAATTAATTTACCTGGCGGTTTCATATGTAGGGGTTAACGTGTCCTTTAATTCATGTAATGTGATTAATAAACCAAATTTATGAAAGTTAGTTGTCCCCGTGCAAACAAAAATAAGGCATACATGTGCTATGTGTCAACGTTGGTACGGCTTTGAAGGATCCAAAAGCTCAACTTTAATTGAGATTACACTTCTTCTTTTCTTTTTTTTGTTAAAATTTGAGCTTACACTTTTTTTTGTTGGGTTAAAACTATTTTACACTTTCTTAGATGCATCTCCACTCTAATCAATATTTCCATAAATCAATTATGCATGAAAAATAAACTATGCTTGAAACTGTAATTTTTAACAACACTAATACATATTTTAAAATTTAATAGTTTATATGTTTCATAATGAAACCATGTCAATAGACGCCATAACATACAGCATACATCGAGTTCATACCTTTTAATTATATGTAGAAATCGGATTATATATGTGCATGCCGCCATGTAAAAGTTATATAAAATCCTATAGTATATTGTTTGTGTAAATTGTTTGCCCTTTTAAATTAAGTTTGAGTTAATTTTGTTGGTCTATTATATGATTCTCACTTATCGGTTTAAACATAAAAATTAGTGTAAGGACTTTACATATTCATTCCTACTTGTGTTCTTAATCTATAAGAAGACAACGTATATAACTAAGATCTAGTTTCTGGAACTATCTGTTTAAGAATCTTAGTCCTAATTATTGGGTGACAAATTCACATAATTATGCAAATGGTATATCTAAAAATAATAATTGGAACTCGAATTTCAAACTTAATAGCATTATGGAGCGTATGTTAGTTTAATATCTTTGTCAATAGCTTTTGACTTATTATTTTTCCGATCTTGTGAATAAAGGAGAAAAAGGTACTCTTTAATTTAATATTAACATCAATAATTGTAAGTCATGTGAAACCCATCAATTTAATATTTCCTCACTTGCCAAAAGAGAATATTATTTTTGTATCTATTAAAAGTAATTATGTAAAAGTATATATACACTTAGAGGTAAAAATGTAACACTTATTATTAAGATTTTTTGTAGTTACTAAGAATGTTGAATAAAAAAGAATTAAGTAGAATAAAACATTACGGGAAATATAAAAATAATCACCGTAAAATGAAAAGTTTTGTAATACTTTTTAACAAAAAAAAGACAAAACATCAAATATCTACCTTAATAATCGCGATTTTGTAAAATCATATATATGACACGTACAAACTTTTAAATTACCAATCGAAACCTTAATGAGATTTTTGTAGTTCAACCAACACAATTACACGTACTAAATTTCCTCTGGCCAGCGCTATATAGTCTATGAACTGCATACGCAAACCATAGATCCACCTCTCTATATATACACATATATGCACAGACAAAGAGCTATATATATAGAGAGAGTACAATAACAACACATTATATTCTTGTATACTCTTATTACAAAAACGAGAGGGTGAGAGAGCGAGAGAGCCAATTTCTCTCCCTCAAAATGTCCAACAAGGTTCACGTAGGGAGCATTGAGATGGAGGAAGGTCTAAAAAAGACGAAGTGGGAAGCTCTAGAACCTTCTGAGACAATCAAGAAGATTCCGAAAAGGCTTTGGAATGTCGGAAAAGAAGATCCAAGGAGGGTATTACACTCCCTTAAAGTTGGTCTTGCCTTAACACTTGTCTCTTTGCTATATCTCATGGAGCCTCTCTTCAAAGGCATTGGAAGTAATGCAATTTGGGCCGTCATGACAGTCGTTGTTGTCCTTGAGTTCTCTGCCGGTAAATTTACAATATATGTATCCTTATATACATACAATTACTAATATAATTAGTGTTATTATAACGTGTGTTTAATTTCTTGATTCTTTTAGGTGCAACGTTGTGCAAAGGGCTTAATAGAGGATTAGGGACACTAGTCGCGGGATCTTTGGCATTTTTCATTGAGTTTGTTGCTAATGATTCCGGCAAAGTTCTTCGAGCTATCTTCATTGGCACTGCTGTTTTCATCATCGGTATGGATTTTTCTTAGATATACATTTACCCCCTTTAATCCATTTCTTGTTGTCCAAATTAAAGTCTCTAACCATAAACTAATCTCTAAGTTTAAGAGACATAATCTAACAATAAAACTGCTAACTTGTGCTCTCTTTATAATGGTTACAGGAGCGGCTGCAACTTATATAAGATTTATACCATACATAAAGAAGAATTATGATTACGGTGTTGTGATATTTCTCTTGACTTTCAACCTAATAACGGTTTCGAGCTATCGAGTAGATAGTGTGATAAATATAGCACACGATAGATTCTACACTATAGTCATTGGTTGCGGAATTTGTCTTTTCATGAGCCTTCTTGTTTTTCCTATTTGGTCCGGTGAAGATCTACACAAGACCACCGTTTGTAAACTCCGAGGCCTTTCTCGCTCTATAGAAGGTATGTTTTGTTAATTAAAACTAACACCAAAATCGTATTATAAGAAATACCACAAAATTTAGTCTATGAAAGTTTTTTTTTTACAAAATTGTGTAGGAAATTTTTTTTTTTTAATTGTGTTCTCTTTCAATTACTTATTAAGAGATCTACTAAATTACATCATTTATATTTTTAAATTTTTTGTATATTTAGCATGTGTGAGTGAGTACTTTGAAGAGAAAGAGAAAGAAACATCAGATTTAAAAGACAGAATCTACGAAGGGTATCAAGCTGTTTTGGATTCTAAATCCATTGATGAAACACTTGTAAGTCTTTTTTATATTTCTATATTTCAAGAATTTTTAACTTTTTAAAGATATAAATATATGAAATTATATAAATGGAATTTACAGGCATTATATGCAAATTGGGAGCCAAGACACACGATACGTTGTCATAAATTTCCATGTCAACAATATGTTAAAGTTGGAGCTGTTCTTCGTCAGTTTGGTTACACTGTTGTTGCTCTTCACGGTTGCTTACAAACTGAGATTCAGGTAAAGGATTAATCATATATTAATTAATTCAAATGTGTATTTTCTAATAACATTAAACTAATTCTCTCTCTCTCTATATATATATATATTTTTCAAGACTCCAAGATCTGTTCGCACGCTTTTTAAAGATCCTTGTGTAAGATTAGCCGGAGAATTATGCAAAGCTTTGTCAGAACTCGCGGATAGCATCTCCAACCACCGTCACTGTTCGCCGGAGATTCTCTCCGATCATCTCCACGTGGCACTCCAAGATCTTAATTCCGCTATCAAGTCTCAGCCTAAACTCTTTCTTGGCTCCAATCTCCATCGTCACAACAACAATAAACACCAAAACGGCGGCGTTTCGCAACGCAACAACAATAGTAACAGTGGGAAGGGCCAAAACGGAGCCGTTTCGCTTTCGAGCTTTAGGACTGACACGTCAGCTTTAATGGAGTATCGGAGATCGTTCAAGAACAACAACTCCGACATATCGACGGCGGGAGAGAGGAGGATGTTACGGCCACAGCTGAGCAAAATCGCGGTGATGACGAGCTTAGAATTCTCGGAGGCTTTGCCGTTCGCGGCGTTTGCGTCGTTGCTAGTGGAAATGGTGGCGAGGCTTGATAATGTAATCGAGGAAGTGGAGGAATTGGGAAGGATCGCATGTTTTAAGGAGTACGATAACACGAGAGATCCGACGGCTGACGACGTCCGATGCGAAAAACCGGCGAATGTTATGATCAGTGTCGGAGGCGCAGAATGAAGCAACGACAGCGAGAAGTAAATCAGTGTTTTTTTAAATATATTTTGGGATTAGAAAAGCCGAGATTAAACCGATCGATGAATGACTAAATTTGGTTCGGTATGATTCGGTTTCTCATTTTTTACATGATGGGGAATTAGGAATCCGTATGCTTTTCGTGTCTTCGTTTTCAGAATTTGGTAATAATGAATTTATAGTATTCATCTTTCATGTTTACTATTGTTTCTTAAATTTCAATATCTTGAATAAAAGAAAAATGCGTTGTGTAATGAATTGAGAGGTCCGGTCTGGTTCAGACAAATAATGCAAGACGAAAATGTTTATACATTTAAGGGCGTCAATTTATTTTAAATCATGGAAATAAATTAAAAAGAAAAAAGAAGGGCCCAACCGGGTTCGAACCGGTGACCTATTGATCTGCAGTCAATTGCTCTACCACTGAGCTATGGACCCAATTTGGTAACTAATTGACACCGTTAATTTATATACATAATGACACAGTTAAATATTTTTATATCAAAACTCTTTCACAATTCAAGAGGAAGAGAAGCAGCATCCTTATAAATAAATTTAAAAAGAATGAAATGAGAAAAGCTCGTGAAAAAACGAATATCATCAAAGCTCTCTAACAAGTGTGAAAATGCAAACTTTTGGGCTTTCATACATCTTTAAACAAATTTGCTGCGTCACATTTGCCCCTTTCTACAGAGTTTTTTTATTTTATATCTCTACTTCTTTTACTTTTTCGAAATTCCCTTTATGAATTTTCAAAACTACATATTTACATAACTTTTAAAATATGAAATGGTCCCGAAACTATTTGCTTTTATAGTTTTTAATGCAAATGATTGCTATCACTTCCACAAAAGTTGGTTTAAAGTTTATAAGTTTGGTCCAATAAATGATTGGGAGAAATGTTATTCTCTTTGCATATATATCATATGAAAGACATCGGAACATAAAAATAAAATTAATAATATATTCCCATAAAACATCCAAATAAGGAATTAATAATACTCATTCCTTAGCAAACAAAATATTTAGTAAAAATGAATATAAAAACGAAAACTAAGATAATTAAATTCTCAAAATAAAATTATAGACGCTCACAACTAGCGAGTTCTTCTTCTTACGAGCGACCAACGTTAAAAGGCGTTTTTGGTCCTAAGAAAGAACCAACATTTCATTGTAGCTAAAACATGTTTGAGTAATCGAATGAACCGGTTTGGTCATATTCAAAATTTGTCCAATAACCGTTTTGCACCGATTGGTCCATGTCCTGGTCCACGTTAAAATAAGAAGAGCTCGCCGGAAATTCCACTTGGTGGTTTGCGGTGGTTACCGGAAAATTATAGTTGGGAAAATACTCGGAAGCAACCTCCTGAATCTGAGGATAATCCTATAATTAAAGATCACAAAACAAATCAAACCACCGTTTTGTATACAAAAATGTTTTGGTTTAGATAGTAGTACATACCTTTGACGAATCAAGGATGTAATCAGGAGAAATCCAAATGCTAGAAGAGTCGTTTGTAGTAGAAGAAGGCTTGGACGATTGAAACTGCGACGTTTCATCACGAGAAGGAGAGGTCACAAGGCTAGAGTATCCCGAGCCAATGTCTTGTTCATTTTTATTTTTCAAACTTTTCGAATTGGTCTTAAGTTCATTCTTCTTAATTACACGACACAACGCGAAAGCTCCCTGAAATTTAAACATATAAATATGGTTCTTAGGTTCCTTAATTTCCATTAATTCATAGAAATGATAAAAAGGAATTCTAATTATCTTACCTTGAAATATGGTGATTTTTGGGAAAGATCATCATCACATAGACGGTATTCATGCATAAACCAATTAGTTCTGTCGCCTAATGGGGCACGACCTTCATAGAAAACTAAGGTTTTGCGGTATCCGGTTATAACACAAGACGATTTACAAGTGATTTTCCGGTCTTTGCCGGTTGCTTTCCAATAACCGGCCTTTGTAGCCCTGTTGGTTCGAGAACCGTTTGGATACTTTTTGTCTCTTGGACAGAAAAATAACCATTCCAAATCCCTATTTGGAAGAAAAGACTTATCTAGAAAAGAAAAAAAACAAAGAAAAAATTAAATCAAGTATATCTAAATTCGTAAGTTGTAACATTAAAATATAAATTCATGAATAATAGTAATCCAAACGTTTTTTTTTTTTTCAAGTACCTGGTAGCTCCCAAGGATCAAATTTGTATAACTCGATAACAGGAATGACTTCGAGTTCGATCTCGAGGCCTTCTACTTTTCTAGTTAAGTAGTAGCCTATGAGCTCTTCATCAGTCGGATGAAATCTAAAACCTGGCGGTAAACATGAACTTCCCATTTGCATAATTCACACTTGTTGCTTGTGACGCAAGAGATTTGTAGAGAGGATCAAATAAATAATTAAGTACCGAAACTAAATCTATTGAATATTTGGAAAATCCAAAAATATAAGCTTTTTTCGACACTCGATTTGTTCTTAATAATAAGTTGCAACTCACGTTGTTTGCATCCTTTTTGTGACAATATCATTGTCTGAAAGAAATCGTATGATTACATAAAAAGAAAATCAACCCAAATTACACGAAATTCCCTTTTTTGTTAATATTTAGATCGTAGAAAAAACGACACAAGATTAAAGGTAAAAATTAGGGGAAAAAACGAAGAGTAGTAGGCAGGTCAAAGACTCTGACTAAAGAAGAGAGTTCTCTGACTTTTAAATCGGAGATTAACTATATAAGAAATAAAAAATGATTAGTGAGTAATTTTACTTAGGAGAGAGATTAAGGGAGGAGAAGGTTGGTAGAGTGTTGAATGGTTGTGGGGTGATTGGTATTTATAGCATAAAAGATTTGCGAAACCATGGTGAAAATTAATTATTAATTAATAATAGTTAAATATGTTGAATAAAAAATTATATACTATTGTAATTAATAGTGCCGTGTAATATTCAGAAAAAATAACGAGACACACCGAAAGTGCATAAAGAAATTGCTTGTCTTAAGAGTTCCCAAAATTCCAAAAGAAAGTGGACCTACCTGGTCTCAAAAGCTAATAAACTTGTTCACACTTCACAAATCAGTAATATAACTTATCATCTTAATTTTTTTTTTCTTTTTCAACTACATAATACGTGGTTTCGTTTTATTAAACGATATTTTGAATTGCATGTCAATCTCATATATCGGAGTAGTAACCTCGTTTAACAAATTAAACTGTGATGGATTTTACGGTTTATTACTTTCTTTTTCGTTTCTTTGATATAACGGGAATTTTTGTTCAACGTCATAATAACTCGATCCTAGTTCTCTTTTTCTGTATTCTAGAGTATAAACTTTATCTTGACTACAATTTTGAAGGAGGTGTAACAATTTTCGTCCACGTCAGCATGAGTAAGACAAAATCGCTTTTTGTTAGTGCCACTTTCAACTTTTAAGACATTGAAGGGATAACAAAACTTTAAAGAAAGAAAATTTTGTTTATTGTTTTCTTTTAACGGAAATATGCTATTGTTTAAGATGTAAAGTTGTAGTTTAAAGTTTAGTTCCCATTTGTGTAAGACCCGATAGCTAAAATATTCAAGAAACACACAAAAAATTATTGGGAGGGAAAATAAATGAATGAATTCGCGAGACGGAAATGTAAGATTAGTCCTATAAACAAAAAGTGCACCTTGAAATTATGCTAGCTAGAATATTCCCCCGTTACTTTAGGAACGGTCACCATGACCCCAAATAGTGATTAAAGAGAACACAATATGTAATGTAAAAGAGTAAATGAAAGAGAAAAAGGCATAAAAGCATGAATAATTACGTCATATGGAAGGAAAAAAAGAAGCAAGCCTACGAAATACGAATAACGGATCTTCTATGTTAATGACTACACTAGGGCTTAATTTTATATAATCAACATGTACCATATACTAATATCCGGCGATAAATTTATACAGTCATACTGGGAAGTGGGAACTATTATTAATTATATAAAATTTTGCAGGTTCTTAATCCTAGTGTATGTATCTAATAGATTCAACCGATATCATCATCGATCAACAAAACTAATACGACGTACATTATTTTCATCAACCAATAAGACATTTGTATCATATGTCTTTTCGCGTTGTTGTTATATGATTTAAAAGATGCATTCTATAAGGAGATATATACATTTAGTTATAACAGTTTTGCCTAATGTGGGAAATAAACATCATAGATATGATCAAACTTCACCAACCCACCACAATAGTCATCGTGTTTCTTGTTTTTGCCAACAATTGTATTTTTCTAGTAGTCCACGATCCCGACAAAAAGTATATGTTAATTTGTAGATCCTCTCGTGAACTTAGTTAACCTTATCAATATATAGAATTGACTATAGCTTCATTGTACACAGCTTTTATTTTCACTTGTTCAATCTGAAAATATATTCAAAGTTAATTTACCACTTTGTGGCAGCTATGTATATAAATCTTAACTTAGTTTGTAACAAAAATAAAAATAAAAGTGAAAGAAATAGTAAAACTGGTATTTGTCCGCAGCTCAACCAATGTAATAGTTTGCACTCAAAAAAAAGAAAAAAAAAAGAAGAGTTTCAAAGTACGAAGAAGTTTAGACAACGAGAAGATCTCACAATTTCTTACTTTTAATCACACTTTGTCCCCCAACTTTTTCCTTCTTAATACCTACCCCTTGTCGTTTTATACACTGTCTGATTTTTGGTCTATTATATTCACCAACGATTAGCATCATCGATGCAAGAGTCTAGATTTAGATTCAAACATCAAAACTTATAGAAAAAATGTCGGCTAAAGGAAGTGAGTTGTAAAATCATACCAAACACTAGTCAATTTCATATAACAATTGAGGAAAAATAAAATGTTTTCAAATACTTTAATATATGATAGATGTGTGCATGCATCAGTTAATCTAATAAGACATGTGTGAGTTTGCGCGTGTTCAAATATGTCAAAGAATATTGGTCATCATGCAGCACCTTGTCTATTTGAATGTGACATATTTGTTTTCCAACGTGAGAACACAATATTCTATTTTATGAGTATTTATATTCCTAACAAAAAATATTATGGAAGATTGTTTAATTGTCAATCTTTGGCTTTATATAGCAAATTAGACAAATAGAATAACAATAAAGGACGACAAAAATTAACAATAAAGAAATCGTTTTCAAGGCGCCCTATTATAAATAAATAAATAAAATTTACCTAAAATAAAATGTTAGAAGAAAAAGGTGGGACTTATTCAATAAGCAGTTTTAGAAAGATTAGGCGTTTTTAATTGAATTTTGAATTAGGTGTGGTGTATTCATATGATTAAAGGTTTTATTTTAAAATCATATTGAGCCGTTTGAAGTTGAGGATGGAAGGTTTTTTAGCGGTTTCTTAGAACTGAAAATTTATTTTTTACAGATACGAATGATTAAGTTATTTTTTACAGATGCGAATGGGCTTTTTAATCATTCGTATCTGTAAAAAATAAATTTTCAGTTCTAAGAAACCGCTAAAAAACCTTCCATCCTCAACTTCAAACGGCTCAATATGATTTTAAAATAAAACCTTTAGCGACTACATTTGTTGGGACAAAAATGCGACCAATATGCGACTGTGTATTTTTGATTTTTTTCCATTTTTACGAGTAAAATTACAAAATCGACGATAGTCGTATATTTGTCGCTATTTGGTGGCAAAATGTTGCGACTTTTTTGCGACTATTCTTTTTTTGACAATAATGCAACCAATATGCGATGAAATTAGTAAAGTTACATTTCAGTTACAGAAAAGTCACAAATTAGTCGCTTTTTTTTGCGACTACATAAAGCAGTCGCTTCATATAGTCGTTTTTTTTAGTGTTTTCTTGTAGTGTTTGCTGATAATGCTTAACTCTTGCGATCCGATCAAGAACGAGAAATAAGAGAATTCTCGTCGCAGTCAAGGTGGCCACTCACTCTCAAGTCTCACTTATTTCTTTCTTAACATGTTTTGGTTTTAGATTACTGATTTTTTATTTGGCAACTTTACTTGTGTTCATGGAAATGAAAGCGATCATGCCCAAAGGAAAGTTCTCACAGACATTTCCAAATGGGAATTCACAAGTTGTCAGTATCTACGATATTGATGACCCTCTCACTTTGGCTATGAACAAAACCGGGGTCAGTTTTATTATTGTGACTCTTGAAACTTTTACTAATATTGTTTTGAAATTCTTATATAAATTATTCATTTTATTTTGTAGATTCATTTTATTCGAAAAGTTCCTAAAGAAAGTCTATACTCAGTCGAATTAAGTGACATAAACAGATTTGGCTATGACAGCGAAACTGTTTTCTTCGAATTTGCAGTCTCTGGTATTTTTCACAAGTATGAGTTTGACACTGAGCAGGTTTGTGGATTATTATTATGAAATCAGTAAGAAACATTTCACAATTCCTTTTTGAAACTGGACCATTGGTTTAATTAAATTATTTTTGTAGGGAGAAGGAATTGTTTTTGCTTTAAGAAAACTTATAAATGAGTTTCAAGGAAAGTCGGCCATTTCATGCCTGAAGTTAGTCTATGTGTTAAATTTATACCTGAATTATACCCCCGTGCAGATGTATACATGAACTAACAAAAAATTTGAATTTGCTACCTTAACTAATAAAATTGTGCAAATTTATACATTTTATGTAACACCGTTAAATTATCGTTAAGTCTCGATGACATGACATCCACGTAAATAACGTTGGAAAAAAATTGTGTTGAAACAAGACTTGAACCCATGACCTTTTAACATTTAACCTTCCCTTGTAACAAGTTATCCTATCATGTTTATTGTTATTATCTTAAACATACAAATATATATACTTTAAAAATTGTGACAAACCAGAGCAGCTTTCGTCTGTAAGTGTGGGGTTGTACAGTCCAGATCTGATCGTGTGGTGGCATTTCTGGGCTAACCGGGTCGTGACGGCGGCTCTGGTGGCTCGAGCGTGGCTAGCTCTTCTCCTAGATCCGGATTTGTTCAGTTTTGCTCCTTTGTTTGATGATCACAAAGAATCCAGAGAACTCAATTTACTAAGAATTTCACACTTATGATGAATCATGGGCAGCAAATCTGAAAATTAATCTAATTACTTCAAGAGAAAATATCTCTCTTTTAATCAGAGATAAAAACACATATGATTCCTTTGTTCTTAAGAGAAAAATCTTTTTTTTTTTTGGCTCAAGTTCGTACGATATTTGGATTCAGGTTTCAGTAAACGGAAAAAAAGAAGGAGAAAGTTGAACCCAGAAGAAGAGATCGATCTGGAAAATTTTGCAAAAAAACGTTTAGACAATTTTTCAAAGTATATATATTAGTGTGTTTAAAATATTGACAATAAACATGATAACATAACTGGTTACAAGGGAAGGTTAAATGTTAAAAGGTCATGGGTTCGAGTCTTGTTTTAACACAATTTTTTTCCAATGTTATTTACGTGGATTCCACGTGGATGCCATGTCATCGAGACTTAACGATAATTTAACGGTGTTACATAAAATGTATAAATTTGCACAATTTTATTAAGTAAATAAATTTTTGTTAGCTCATGATAGATGCAAGGTATAATTGTGATAAATTTAACACATGGACTAACTTCAGGCATGAAATGGCCGACTTTCCTGAGTTTCAACATGCCAATTAGGTACACTTTTTAAATGGAGGTTTTGTTTCTTGATCACCACTTAGTTTGCTTAGGCCACAAATGGTAGTAGTTTCTACTATAGTTTATGGTTTTTGATTTTTCAAAATCTATTTAATGATCCAATCAAGATTATGTGAAAAATAGATTCCCTACAAATTAGAAAATCTAATTTAATCCATACGTGACTCAGGTAATTTAATGCCTATTTGTCACTTCTCTTGGATTAACATTTAATCCATACGTGACTCAGGTATTTAGTCTCTCTTGATCCAATTTTCCTGGTGGAAAGATTTTATTCGCATTTATAAAGTTCTTCACTGATTGATTGATTGCTCTCACAGTTTCTGCAGATTGAGCCTCATGACTATATGGCTAGACTTTTTGATACAATTAGCCAATTCAATAACATATTAACTGAGTTTGACAGAGATGTATGGAGTTACATATCTCTACGGTACTTTAAGCAGGCAAGTATTAACAAATTTTAAAAAACATGTCAGACTCATTTGTTTGGAATCTTGAAGCAGATAACTGAAGAAATAGATGAAGTGAATGCTAGTGACTTCGAGAGAAATAAAGGGAATCTAGCTGATGCTGACGCAGAGCTTGCACTTTTCAACAAGAAGAATGTAAACATTTCATCTTATAAAGTTTACATTTTAAATTGGAGATTTTCTTGAATTCTTTTAATCTAGATAAATGTCTTTTACATTGCAGAATTATGCAACTGTGAGGAAAAGGCAAAAGCTTGATGAACATGCTAAGGTTAAAAAAACTGAAGAATGGAGAGAAAAGTTTTTGATGAGACAAGGCTTGTGTGGAAAAAAGATGAAGAGTATCATTGATACACAACCCATCAGCAAAATTATGAAAAGAGTAGCTGATTACTACGATGTATATATGTTATGGAGGGTTGCTGAAGTAGAACCAGAAGAGTTGGTGTTCACTAAGGATTGGGTTAAGGAAGATGTGGTAGGTGCTGCAAGAAACCAAAGAGACCACTGTAAGTAGATTTCAAATTTTTCCTTCTGATTTCATTAATTAAAGCAGAAATTGTCTTAATATTTGTTTATTTTGTAGACAACTGCTGGAGTTATACGTCAACAGACCATTGTAGCACATGGCGTATAATTACACAAGAAGACGCTGATTTGACTACGCTGAGTGCAAGATACCTAACTAGTTATGCACATTTTATCAATACGGGAGAATGCTTTTTCGATCAACCCCATCCTTATAATAAAAGGCAACCTGGCCATGCTTGCCATGGTTTTATGGTCAAACATGGTATGGAGTTTATCAGAGATCATGGAGTCCCTGAAGAAGAACCTAGTGATGCTGAGAGGGGATACTCTTGTCTTCTCAATCTACCAGATTTTATGCCTCGTTCAAGCCTGTACAGTATCAGTCAAAATTTGGTGGTTAAAGAGTCTTGTGACCTAAACGATTTGTACAAGAATCTGCTAGAACAACCTGTTAGCGCAAACGTCCATTATTTATATCCAGAATTCCTATCCAGTGGCTCAGTAAGTATTGTTATTGTTTTCTAGTTTCTCATCATAAAGTTGTAAATTTTAAAGCGTTTTTATTTGTCTTTAACTACAGGGTATATATGAAGGACCAAGCAGTGTCACATCTAGCTACAGGGGTATACACTCGGTGCTTGTCACTGCAATCAAGCGGATCAATGGAAGACTTGTGGCGGTGGTCAAATCAAGCCATGATGGAAAAGATGGGGTAGATGGTTTTGTGAATGTCTGTTTGACAACAATGATAGTGGGTGTGGGGAGAGGAACTAGGATACTTAATCCGTCTCTGCTCATCAAGGACTTCACCTACATTCATGATCCATACTGCGAGACTGAAACCTCTGAGCATATAAGATTCTACTTATGTGTAATGTTTTTTTGATGTAATTTGATGTTTCCAGTACGAATTAGCCATAAATTGATATACTTTAGGAGGTGATACCAATGGTTGTGGAAAGTTCCAGAGACTTGGAGACGGAATATATCTTAGATATATATCAAATGATCCTATATTTCTGTTTTTGTTATTTCTCAGCTCCAAAAGCTGTCAAACGAAAAGGAGACTGATGATGATGATGGAAAGAAGACAGAGAAGACTGCTGATGTAGAGGCAAAGAAGAATGATGAGGATGATGAGATGATGAAATTAACTGCTTTGGATGGACGCTCTTGGAGGAAAGTTGAGGGATTGGTCTCTTCTATGAGCTAGTTTGGGTTGATTTATTACCGAGTATTTGTTCAGGTATTTGCTTCTTCTAATATGATCGATTTTTGTTACTCCTAAATGAAGGTTTATGATCTGATTCATTGATTGAGTAATTTAATTTTATGTTCTTAATGCACACATTTGCCTTTTTGTATGTTTGCTAGATCAAATGGCTTCTAAAGCTTTCAAAGCTTCCTGAAGTCACTGAAGTTCCAAGCTTTAGCGAGGAAAGTAAGAATTACCTACAAGGCCTAATCGATGCATTTAACCCTGATGATGCATTGGAAGTTAGAAACATGGTAAAATCACCATATCACCATGTCACTGCTGTGGAGCATTGGTTAAAACGAAAGTGTCAATCAAATCCAGAGATTGCTCAGGTTTGCAACTTTTGTCTCACTCCTAAGTTCTTAGAAATATGGATGTTTTGATGCCATGTAGCTAAAAAAAGCTTGTCTTTTAATCGATTAGGTTCTTGAGGACATCCACAATCTATCCCATGGTTTGATGCTTCAAAATGCATTTGGTTCGTGTATGTTTCCAAAAATGGATGAGGTGATAAAGTCGATTTCTTCGAAGGCTAAGAACTGGGCTTATGACCCCATGCTTTCAGGAACTGATTGGAAGGTAATGTCGAAAGAGAAGACCTTTCCATTTTATACAGTATGTTGGTTCTGTCTATCTCAGTGGTCATGAATTATGATGCAGCAAGCTTCCCCTACAACTTTGGGGAAGGAAATGACGAGTTATGTTGTGAGGCTAAGCAAAGAAAAGAGATGCCTTGCAGAAACTAAGTTTAAAGGAAATGTTGATGGTGCTGTTGGGATCTACAATAGTCATATGTTTATTGATTGGCATGGTGTTGCAGAGGAGTTTGTTACTTCTCTTGGACTAACATATATTCCATATGTAAATCAGGTATGTATATTGTTTCTCTGATTTTGTTCACACTTATAAATATCCTCAAGTGATTGATTGATTGATTTTTCTCACGGTTTCTGCAGATTGAGGTAAATCAGGATACGGTTGCTAATACAACTAGCCAATTCAACAACATCTTAATTGAGTTTAACAGAGATGTATGTAAATACATATCTCTAGGGCACTTTAACAAGGCAAGTTTTAACAAATTGAAAAAAAAAATATGTCAGACTCATTTGAATGTGAAAACCTCTCATTATTTGAAATCTTGAAGCAGATGCCTAATGTTGATGAAATCGGATCATCCACAATGCCTGACGAAGTGAATGCTATTGACATTGAGAACATCGATGGGAAACTAGGTGAAGCAGATGCAGACCTTGCATCTCTCATCAAGAATCTTCAGGTTGGTCATTTTTATGTGTCTCTACTAGATTTTGCTAAATGTTCAATCAGCTTGCTAAAGAATCTTCAGCTTGATTTAAAATAAGCCTCATGATTAAATGTTCAATATGCAGCTTGATTTAACCGATTCAACAACTGTCATGAGAGACATGGGTGGAATCTTAAAACACTCCCTTCTGGCTTACAAGAGCGAGATACAGGGGATCGAGAAGCTTGAGGTATTATTACCGTAGCCCTAAGAAACGTCTCCACCTGTCATAAACTAATAATGTTCTTGATATAGGTCGATGAAGCTCCGTTAATAGAAGATTTGGATCGAATTTGGGAAGTCCTTACTGATCTGATACAAAAGGTAAGCTTCTCGACTTTCTAGTCGATCAAGTTAATTATTCCATGTATAGTTCGATTGCTATTTTTCCCAGGATACATGATCAAGATTATGCAAGTGGCCCTAACATCTTATGAATTGGCCATCTATCATAAAACAAAACATTTGTCTCATCCCTTGGCAAAGTAGTAAAAATAAGCTAAGAATGGTCGAAAGAATACTCAGTCGTTGTCTTCATCTCAATCTTGTTTTCAAATCTCAAATCTCTAGTCCTTTAAATAACCCATTAACAATCCCATCATCAATGTGATCAATCCAAACATATGGTTCTCTCTGAAGACAAAGTTCTTAACTTTTTTCTGACTAAACCATAATAACAGAATGACCACATTACATACAAGTTGGTACCAAAACTGTAAGAAACAGAGTATTTATTAATTCTATTTCACTCTGTGTCTCCACATCCATACTTATACAGTTACTTTACATAACATTATTCACCGCATGACATTTAATACTTCTTCAACAGTCTAAAGCTCAAAACTTTTTTTCTGTTCTTTTTTCATTCCCTCCATATTCTTCTGACCATTTTTACATTCTTCACGTTCTCAAAACCATATCTCCCTCCTCCTCTTATTCACATTTCTGATAAGGGTATTCACAGAGATGGCAAGAGTTTGTGTAATGATGATGATAGCTATGGCTGATCCAATAGCACCAATCATGTTACTTCATATTCGGTGATTCTTTGGTTGATAGTGGAAACAACAATCGTCTTTCTTCATTAGCAAGAGCTGGATTACTTCCCTTACGGTATCGACTTCCCATTCGGTCCAACCGGCCGGTTCTGCAACGGCAAAACCACCATCAATATCATCAGTAATCTTATAGCAACACCCTTCTTTTATTATGTTTTGTTGATCCAAAATATGTAAATGAACAAATAGAACAAACTAACTTTTCCTCTGTTTTCATTTGTTTGCGGGAAATTTAAAAAGTTTAAAAGTTATAAATCTCTTTCTATTTTTGGTACAGGGAGCTAGATAACATTTGCAGGGCAAGTAGCTAATCATGTAAATACTGTATCACACTCGGAGATGAGAATGAAGCTGTTAATTACCTAAGTAAATGTATATACTCGATCGGTTTAGGCAGTAACGACTATCTCAATAACTATTTTATGCCTCTCTATTTGATGTAGCTGAGCTACGATAACACAACGATCTCGTTGATTCTGCGAATGCCCGAGAGACGAAGTCTTCTTATTCCATTGAGAACGTCGTGTTCTAGCCGTAATAAGGATTAACAGAAGAAGCTCTTGTTTATAAATTCAATGATCAAAATTTAAGTTCTACAAAGCAAGAGAGAAACTCTATATATAAGAACTCCCAAGTCCTAAACCTAATGAGATTGGATATCTATCTCTAAGATTAACCAACTTATCAAAACACCAAAAGAAAAGGAAAACTAACAATTTAAAAAAATAGCAAAACCAGTTATAAAAAAAGGAAAACCAAAACCAATTGAAGATAAGCTCCCTGCATCAGGTCACCCGGGGTAAAAGAAGATTCGACCACGAATCTTGGACGTCATCCTGAGTGACATAGGAAACCAAATGTTTGACATTAAACACATCTGAACAACGAATATCTGTAGGTAGACGAAGTTGATAAGCG
This sequence comes from Cardamine occulta, assembly GCA_028015245.1. Lineage (NCBI taxonomy): Eukaryota > Viridiplantae > Streptophyta > Magnoliopsida > Brassicales > Brassicaceae > Cardamine > Cardamine occulta. The sequence continues at coordinate 10,492,688 of CM051386.1, read as the reverse complement.
TTGGCATTAATTTTCTCCAAAACCTCCAAAGGACCTATCTTACAAGACTTCAACTTGTTATAGGTACCAGGTGGGAAACGCTCCCGTGTTAAAACAGCCCAAACAAAATCACCCACTTGGAAATGCACATCACGGCGATGACGATCTGCATTAGTCTTATACTTCACGGAAGCAATTGCAAGGTTGTTATGTACCTGATTATGGAGAAAAGAAAGGTCAGCAACAAAATCCATTGCTTGTCCATGGTTACGAGACGCATCCGAAGCAAGACTTAAATCGGTCAGACCCCACGGAACAACGCCATAAACCACTCGGAAAGAACTGAACTTGGTACTGCGATTCACCGCACGGTTGTGAGCAAACTCGGCTTGGCATAAAATAGAATCCCACGACCTAACGTTATCGCCAACCAAACAACGAAGCATATCACCTAATGATCGATTTGTAACTTCAGTTTGACCATCAGATTGAGGGTGATATGCCAAACTCATATCAAGACTAGTCCTAAGGAGACGCCAAAGGGAACGCCAAAAGTGACTGAGGAAACAAGAGTCCCTATCGGAGACAATAGAACACGGCAAACCATGGAGCTTGTAAACTTCACGGAAGAACAATATCCCAACTTGAACCGCATCGGTAGTCTTCTTACACGGAATAAAGTGTGTCATCTTAGAGAAACGATCAACAACCACAAAGATGGAATCGTTACCGCGTTGTGTACGAGGTAAGCCTAAGACAAAGTCCATGCTTATATCTGTCCATGGATGTGTCGGTACTGGAAGCGGCATGTAAAGACCATTGTTTGACGCATGACCCTTGGATTTTTGACAGACCATGCAACGAGCCACAAAACGAGTAACATCGCACTTGAGTATGGGCCAAAAATAAGAATCAGAAACCAACAAAAATGTCCGATCACGCCCCACATGTCCTTCACCATGAAGTTCGGTAATAAGCTTAAGGCGCAAACTACATTCTGGAACGCATAGACGATTGTTATGAAACACAAACCCATTGGTCATGACGAAGTCTGAACGAAGACCAGCCTTTAAGTCTGCCCAAATACTCCCAAATAACGAATCATGTTGATAAAGTTCAACAAAAATTGTAAACCCAAGGACGGAAACATGGAGAGAAGCAAGGAGAGAGTGACGCCGACTTAAAGCATCTGCAACTTTATTTGTACGACCCGACTGGTGCTTAATGACGAATGTAAACTGTTGAAGAAAAGCAATCCAAGAAGCATGTCTCACAGAAATCTTATCTTGACTACCCAAATGCTTCAATGCATCATGATCCGTATACAGTATGAATTCTTGATGAAAAAGATAATGCTGCCAATGTTTGATGGCTTGAACAATGGCATAAAATTCAACATCATAAGTACTGTATCGAGCACGAGAACCTGTAATCTTCTCACTGTAGAATGCCACCGGCCGCCCATGTTGACTTAAAACAGCACCAATACCCAACTTACACGCATCACAATGAAGTTCAAAGACAACCAAAAAATTGGGTAACGCCAAGATTTGAGTTGATGTGAGCTTCGATTTGATGGTTTCAAACGCTGTGTTTGCTTCCGTAGTCCAACTAAACATGGAACCCTTCATACAGTTAGTAAGAGGTGCCGTAATGTTATTAAAGTGATGGATAAAACGTCGATAAAATGAGGCGAGACCATGAAAACTCCGCACATCACTTATAGACTTAGGTGTAGGCCAAGACTTGATAGCTTCGACTTTGCTAGGATCAACCACTAACCCGTGGCTGGAGACAATGTATCCTAAAAATAAAAACTTGTTCCGAGCCAAAGACACACTTTTGACGAGCCGCAAACAGTTGTTCTCGTCGTAGTACAAGGAGAAAAGATTCTAAGTATTGAAGATGTGCTTGTAAATCATCACTAAACACCAAGATATCATCAAAATAGACCACCACAAACTTACCAATAAAAAGTCGAAGAGCTTGATTCATTACGCGCATAAACGTTCTGGGCGCGTTAGAAAGGCCAAACGGCATCACCAACCACTCAAAAAGACCTTCACGCATTTTAAATGCCGTCTTCCATAAATCACTGGGGCGAATTCGAATTTAATGGTAACCGCTCTTTAAATCCAATTTGGTGAATACAAATGCATGTCCAATCTGATCCAACAAGTCGTCCAAGCGTAGAATAAGAAAACGATAACGAACCGTAATTTTATTAATAGCACGACTATCCACACACATCCTCCAAGTCTCATCCTTCTTAGGAATGAGTAGTGTTGGAACCGCAATAGGACTAAGACTTTCTCGTACATGTCCTTTGCTTAAAAGGTCCTCCACTTGACGTCGCAGCTCATCATGTTCTTGAGGACTCATACGATTGTGAGGACAGTTAGGTAACACCGCATTAGGCACAAGATCAATATGGTGCTGAATGTCCCGTAATGGTGGTAACCCCAATAGTAAATCCGCAGGAAAGACATCTTGAAATTTCTGTAACAACTCGGCAAAGGCCGGTGGAACCTGAAAATTTGATGCGGCAGAAACAGGGGAAGTGATCAATGCACAAACATAATCTGATTCACTTACTTGTGCTTTGAATTCTGCTTTAGGAAGGATTAGCAATAACTTTGGAGTGGCTAATTTCGCAGGAGGAGGTACGAGTTTCGATGATTGTACGATTGCTTCAGTCTGGTCCTTCGTTGGGAGTAATGTAATTGATCGGCCTCCAAAAGAAAAGTTGTACGTATTTGTTTTTTCTCGATGACCAGCATCTCCATCAAATTGCCAAGGGCGCCCCAATAGTAGATGACACGCATCCATGGGAAGAACATCACAGTTAACAGAGTCTTTATATGATCGAATTGAAAATTCGACCACTGCTTGTCGAGATACCCAAAGATCAGTGCCATTGTTGAGCCAAGCTAGCTTATATGGCGACGGATGTGGGGTTGGTGTTAAGCCCAACTTACCTACTGCGTTTTCGGATATGGCATTTGTGCAACTACCTGAGTCAATAATTAACTTGCAAATTTTCCATTTGATGGTGCATGTCAAACGAAACAGCGCAGTGCGAAGCCATGACTCATTATCCGACCGTGGTAGCAAACAGTTTTGGTGAATAACAAGACTCAGTACTCCACTCCCTGTATCTCCGCTGATAAAATCAATATTCTGGTCTTGGTTTGAGTCTGAGTGATACTCATCAAAACGAGGTTCATCATCAAATTCGCCATCTTGTGTAATCAAACCATGCCGTGTCTGGTTTGGCTAAGCCGTCTGGCGATGACCATTCTCACCACATGTATAACAACATAAAGCACTGGTTCGTGGTGGACGTGAAGCCGCAATGGAATCGACAGGTGCTCCAGTTTGTGGTGCTGCTGCGCGAGACGACGTAGAATCTTGCTGAGCACTGTTACTAGGTTCACTACTCTGTTGCGCCGACGCACGAGTCCATGAATTTGCAGATCCCCAGTTCTGACGATACTGAATCTCCATACCTAACGCTCGTTGATGCACTTCCGAAACTGAAGTTGAGTTGAATTGTTGTAGTGGAATTTGAAGCTGCGAACGGAGACCACCAATAAATCGAGAGACGAGTTGTTCCTCTATTTCGAGAATATTAGCACGAGCCACTAAATCAAAGAAATCAATAGCATATTCGTCAACAGTTCGGGGGCCTTGTCTCAAATTTTGTAACTTGGTGTACAAGGTTCTCTCGTAGTTATACGGAAGAAAACCACAACGCATATGTTTCTTTAATTTTTCCCATGAGTCAATCTTAGATTTTCCAGAGCGACGACGAGCTTCCTTGAGTTGAATCCACCAGGCCATCACACGTCCTTTGAATCGTGCAGCAACCAATGACACTCGTGAATCATCTGGAACCTTCTTAAAGCTGAGGATCTCTTCCACCACATTAAGCCAGTCGATGAATTCCTCTGGTTTGATGCCACCCGAAAATTCTGGAATATCCAACTTGAATCCCACATCCCATCGAGGAAGAACTGGCTGATTTTCGCCATTGTTTCGTCGGGGACGGATTTGCCGTTCTGGTTCTTGTCGTACCGGGACACCGAACAAGTTCTCATAAATTTCTCCATCGGAGTCATGATCAATCTCTGCCGGAATGCCACGGTCTTGCTGGTGACGCTGTAATACTGTTGTTAAAGCGTTCTCGACTGCGTGCTGTAACGCATCATGAAGTCCGGCGGTGAAGTTCTCCAAAGTTTGACGGAACTCTTCCTGCTGTTCGTCAATGTTCTTGCGTGGAGGCATGATTTTTGAAAGTGAAAGCGAATGGATCGAGCCTTAATTGAGAAATTTAAGCGCTGAAATCTGATACCAACTGATGTAGCTGAGCTACGATAACACAACGATCTCGTTGATTCTGCGAATGCCCGAGAGACGAAGTCTTCTTATTCCGTTGAGAACGTCGTGTTCTAGCCGTAATAAGGATTAAGAGAAGAAGCTCTTGTTTATAAATTCAATGATCAAAAGTTGAGTTCTACAAAGCAAGAGAGAAACTCTATATATAAGAACTCCCAAGTCCTAAACCTAATGAGATTGGATATCTATCTCTAAGGTTAACCGACTTATCAAAACACCAAAAGAAAAGGAAAACTAACAATTTAAAAAAATAGCAAAACCAATTATAAAAAAAAGGAAAACCAAAACCAATTGAAGATAAGCTCCCTGCATCACTATTACTCCACTGGAAACCAATACTCCCCAGATTATTTTGCCAACAATCTCATAAACCGTTACACCGAGCAACTTAGGGTCTGTGTCATTTAAAATCCTCTGTTTTCATCTGTGCCTCTTAACGTTTTATCAAAAGAAAGCCAATCTTCAATCTCGAGATCCATGTAGCTACCGGCTCTCTATACGACTTGCATTTACTTGTGAGTGATGCAAGTCAAAAGGCCAAGAAATTATGTTTGTGTCTGTCTCATACAGTTATCGCAAACCTCCAATGTAATAAATAAGAAGCTTCATTCTTATTTAGTATCTTTAACTTATGTTATTGCGATAATCCCAATATGAACTATGAGGAAAATGAATGATTATAGATTTCCCGATCGATATAAGATCAAACAGCTTCAGCTACTAGTCTACTGCTACTACTTCTGGAAGCAGCATTCAAGATATGGCCGACGGATACTCTCAGGTAACGAGGGTAGAAGATGTGGAAGAAGATACTACTGACGTCACAAGGTTCTTACTTCTTAAATTTAGGTTCTCCATACTTCAGAATCTACGGATTACAGACTACAGAGCCACATTCATATCAAATTTTATTTTATAAGATTGTTTAGTACAATATCACAAACTCGTTTTTAAAACTAATTAAATCACAAAATGATCTATATTTAAATTCCAAGCTTTTAATTTTAAGATTTAATTTTCGATATTTTTCTTAATTATCTGTTATTCAACTGTCAAATTGTTTTTAGAGTTTTTATCAAAAAAAAATTGTTTTCAGAGTTGCATTATACAGTTTGTTTTCCCTCTTCAAAATAGTAGATTATCAACATCAAGTAAAGGCAAATAATTTGAACACAAATAAACCGCTTGTATATATCGACAAGTAAACAACTTTGGTTAGATTTTACATAACAAGAAAAATAAAATCAAGACCCAAAAAAAATCTTCCATGCATAAATAAAAAATCACAGAAGTTAGTTAATAATTATTAATTTTCTTGTGACTCAAAATGAAGGTTCAGGATGAACAGCAGAAGCAGCAGCATTATTAACGTGTAAAGCTTTTTCAAGTTTCCGATGATCGAAAACTTCAACTCCGACGTTAAATATCGAAGTCACCGGCCGATGATCAGACATTCTTATCTCCGATCTCTTATAACATTCTTGTCTTATTCCTTTTCCCAACCATAATATTCTATCACACCTGTAAAACACACAAAAATAAAAGAATTCTTTAAGAATCCCCTATTTCTTCTAACATTTCAAAATGTCCCCATAAGTTTTAAAAAATTAATTTAATCACTTACCAAGCAGGAGCTCTCTTCTTCTCTCCTTCTCTCAAGTTTTCTCCGGCATAACGATCGGAATCGAATTCGTATTTATAGGTCGGAGGGAATTGAATCGGTCCTTCTCTCCATCCATCGAAAACATGACCACTTTTTAATTCTCTAATCAACTGTCATATTAAATTTCTTTCGTTTTAATAACTTAACAAAGTAGACTGAAAACATTATGCATGGTTTTGAGTTGATTTACCGATTAATATGTAATAAACACAAAAAGACTTAGAAAAAGTATATAATCAAAACTAAACGTAACAAAGAAACCGAACCTGGTCACTGTTCTTGAGCTCGTCCCATCGTTTTTGTGCGACAAGCTTTCTTACTTCACTGTCTGACATATTAAGTCGGTAATTCAAATCTCCGAACCAGAATACTTGACTGTTCAAATTTTCAAAGATTAAATAAAAACCACTTAGTAAAAGAAAAAGGGGTTTCTTGATTTGTGTGTTGTAATCGTTATTATTGCTTACTCATGACATGGAATTGTTCTTGGTTGATCGGTGTCAAGAACCGAGGCGAAACGAGTGCGACGTATGATTTCATACACGTCAGCATTCCGGCGTTGCTCAGCACCGTCTTTGTGGCCGGAAGTTAAGTGTGAACATACGAAACACATTCTTGATTGATATAACGTCATGCTAATAGACACTGAGCCCTGCAATCATCAAATATATTAAAGAAATTGCTCTGTCTTTATTTCTATATTGAGGTTACTTGGAAAGGAAGATAGGGTTAGTAAATGTTTTTTTCTTACCTTGTTTCCCATGTAACCCATTAAGCCAACTCCGACCGGCGAGACTTTCAAGTTGTTGACGTGTCTTCTTAACCGTCTTCGGATCCAAACCGATACATAGATTCCAACCATCTGCTTACTTACTATCCTTACATACTTTTGACAATCTTTCACTTTCCGACACTCTTCCACCAAGTCTTCCGGCAATCCATAAGTATCTCCGATCTTGTCTCCTTCCTCCTCGTCATCATCGGAAGACTTCGAATCTCCGTCTGATGAATCATCGGTCAGGATCTTCGCAGCTTCTTCAGCTTCTGATGAAGAGGAGGAATTATTATCACTCTCTTCTTTTAGATCATTCCAACTAAGCTTCAAAGTTTCAAAGCTCCGTGACCGTTTCAAGTTTCTTGCGTCAGAAGCAAACCTACTAGCTCCTGTTGGATTCTCCGGTAGCCTAAACCCTAGCATCGCGTTGCTGCTAAACACCTTCCTTAGCTTCCTCTCTGATCCAACTATCTGAGGGTTATCATCTAAAGCTCGTTCAGGCCAGTCCATGTTTGGATTCCGGACCGGTTCGAGGCTCGGTAAAGTGGTTGCAGCATCGATGTACTCGTCTGTAGTTAGGTCTAGCGAATGGTCGGCAGCAAGATTCTCAACCATAACATCGGTAATAATGGAGTTTGCCTGTTGTGTTAAGATAGGAGACGTCGGTGCACTGTGAGATCTATGAAGAACGTTGTTGTTGCTTGATGATGATTGATCATAAACTGATTCTTTATGAGATTTGTTCAGTGTTCTACGGATTAACGATTCCCATTTCGGAATCGGACCTCTATCTTCTGCTCCGAATACGTTTCCGGCGTTTAGTGGAACCACTTCTTGAAACCTATAACGAAGTTCATCAAAAAACAAAGGACAAAATACTCTGTTTAGGGAAAACAAAAACATAGGAAGAGGTTTTATTTTTCTTTTTGGAAAAAGTAAAAATTTGATGTGATTTTTTTAACTTACCCGATGATGTAAATATCTGAAGGGTTATCAGTAGAAAGCCAATCTTCAATTTCGAGATCATCGGACGGACGTTTCCCGGCGACGTTCCATGTAGCCACCGTCACTCTATAAAACCAAATTTCACCGGAAATAAATGAAAATTTGTCTCAAGAAAATATTTCACCGGGGAATATAGATAAAATTCCAGAAATACCCTTACCTCATATCCTTTGTGTTAATGTATTGAGCTCTCAAAGTCTCCGATTTGCCTCGCCGGTGATTCCTTTGATAACCCCTCACACCACCACCGTCTAGAGGAATTTAAAAAAAAAAAAAATCAGTAAAATATACATACATTATACTGAATTTCTAATTCAATAACTCAGTAAAATTGTTTTTTTACAAATCATAATAATTACCTGATATTTTATTGCCGTGATCAGCTTCGCTTCCTTGGTGACCACCATGGCCATCTTCATCACTTACACAACAAACATTAACGACGTCTTTGACCGAACATACTGTAAAAGGGACCCAGACAAATTTTGAATTAATAAATGTAAAAACTATAGACAAAATTTGACCAAAATTTAAGATAATACTCACTATCGTCTTCGCTCTCAGGCTCTGTATCGATTTCATCTTCGCTAAAATCGTAAACTTTTGGCTTTATGTTCAACCATTTATTCATAATAATCGAAGGCCAAAACCTCTGTTTCAAAAACACGAAAAACGTAAGAATCTTTCGTAATTAGTGGAACTAAAGAAACAAAAACAGAGCTTCTTGATCTTAAATACCTCAGGGCGTTTCCCGCGTCTTGTTTTCATTATCTCCAATCTCAGACAAAGATTTTTGTTGTTTGGGGGAGTTTCGAGGAGAATTTGAACTAAAGAAAATGTCAGAGTTTGATATTTATAACAGTGACAGAGAGTCAGAGAGTTGAGAGATTAAGAAGAGACACGAACAAGAACAAGAAGAAAGGACACAAAAATAAAAAATAAAAGTGGTAGTCAGACAAAGAAGACGTGTGAAGGCAAAGCAAAGAAGAAAAAAAAGGTGTAATGATGAAAATTCTCTGATATTATTTTTTGGGTTCGTTCGAAGAAAAAGCTACAAAGCAATGGCTGTTATTTAACAGCCTAAAGAACCAAACTCCAACTTGCGATTCACTTTTTTAATATTATTAATTTGATTCATTTTGGGGGAAGACATATTAAAAATAACTATAAAGACTGTCAGATTTAATTCTCTCATTTCTTTTTTCTCTCACGTGTTTTCAGTTTTTTATTTATTTATTTATTATTATATTCGAACCGACTTGGTTATTTCGATTTGGTTTCAACTTTAAAAACTAGAGTGATTTTACCAGAATCCAGATGTACTTTTCTTTATGCTGCTTAACCATATCGAATTTTTAATTAATGTTTTTGCATTTCTATGATAGTTTTTATCTTAATTTTGTTATAATAGTTGAGCCATAATTTAAATTTATCATACAGTTTTATTCTTTTATATATCCAAAAGATTTGTATTCCAATCATCACCAAATCACAACAAAAAAAAGATTGAAATTTATTTACTGAAATTTATAAATATATGTATATATATATCTCATTAAGAAGTTAGACGTAATCAAAAACATAAATTTGTGATAAATGTATTCATATTATAATCATTTTGACTCTAGTTACTGTCTTAAACCGAAAAAAACTGAGAATCTTGTTTTAAAACATAAAACCAAAAACTGAGCAATAATCCGATTCAGCACTGCTAGTAGGATAATTTTAAATAAACGGTCCTTTTTGGAATATAAAAAAGTCAAGATGTCACTTTCTTAGGCAACAAATACAAGATTAATTTTTCTCAATATGAGTCTAGCTCCAGCTAATATTTTCAGCCATATAGTTGGCGTAAAGATAGATTATTTATTTGACTAATGCTTGATTAAATAATATTTATAAGTATCTAATAATTGGAACCATGAAAAAAACAATGAAAATAAGAGCATACGCTTTATCCCAACTTTTAAAAAGTTTTCTAATTTTCTATGTCTTTTAAATGTTATGTTTCATTTTCAAATATTTCGAAGGCAATATTGTATTTCCAATTTCCAAAACAGGTGAATTTGATGGATATCTACTCTACAGATAAGATCGAAAATATCCAAACTAATCTGTGGATACCACAACTACAGATATAATGATAATTTCCGATAGCGGATTATAATTTATTTTGATCAAATATCTAATCAATCACTGAAAATTGTGTCAATATATATAATGATGATGATATGATATGAAACAAACTGACCCCCATGCAATGCAATTTGCGGATTGAGGACGTAACGATAGTCATTAGGAAAGTTTTGGTTGACCCCACTTACTTAAATAAGTCTGATGTTTCATCAAATTGGGTATATTTAATCTATTAATCACGTTAGTTAAAACAAAAAGCAACGACGATGGTTGACCATCAAAATATATAATGGTGTACTTTTTACCACAAGCTCAGTGGGAAATATAAATATTTTTACTTATCATCAACAAAAGCGACGGGATAACTAATATTTGATAGATTAATTCTTAATCTAACTGCTGTCCCAGGTTAACGTTATTTTGTGTGTGTGTGTTAAAAGCTTAACGTTAAATTAAATCATATAATTTTGCTCTTTTAGTTTACTTAAAATAACGTTTATTCTGAATTAAATATTATACATTACTACTATCAATAAACTCAAATAGCCAAGATTACCATTGTCCATAATATCTTGAAATTGAAAGTCCTTAAATATTTTTAGAGAGGAGGAGACTATAAAAGCTAACTTTTTTTTTGATCAATTTTTATAAAAGCTAACCCTTAAAACAAGAAACAAATAAGAAACGAATACTTTAATTTAAATTGATCAAGTTGATCAGTCGAAAACAGTCAAAATGTGGGAATTCTATCGTAATCCAAGTCCAACACAAATCTTAAATACATTTGAAATAATTACTACTATATTTTAATTTACCAAATCCAACACAGAAATTAGATACGATTGGTAGGCCGGTCTAAAGGTACATTTGGACCACATACCTGTAAGCGCATGTATGTTATACGGAAGCAATTATTCCCTAAAATTTTCAGTATTATATAACTAACTTGAGATTATATAACAATTATTCCGTAAGAAAATCTTATAGTAACGTGTAGACAAAATAAAAAGTTTTATAACGCTGTCAATGTCATTTGCTTTCTTCAAAGTGCCAATAGAATATCAACACACAATTTATGCGAATAATTCATTTAAGCTTTGAATGGATGCAGCGGTTGGAGAAGACTAAATCATAAGCAGACTAAACTATTTCTGTTTTTGCAGTTTACAGCAGGGACGGAGGCACTTTAATCAAAGTGGGGTCAGCTGACCCCTACTAATTAAAAAAAAATTATGTTATGTCTTTAGGAAAATTTTTTATGACCATACATAAAAAATAAATTTGACTCCATTAACAAATTAATTTATAAATAAAAAATAAAAACATAGGTTTACTTTACTTAATTGGGCTTATATTTTTAGATTGTGAGTTTGTGACCCAATAAAAATGTTACGAATGATTTATGATTTATTAAATAAGAAATTAATTTTATTTAACAAAAACACAAAATTAAAAATTAGAAACATAGCACATAACTATTGAGTCATCGACACGGGTAATGGTGTAAACTAAAAAATATCTTTCACATTCTTTAGTTTATAAACTTTTGAAATTAGTTTTGATTTTGTTTGTTGCTACTGCAACAATCGAGAGATATTTTTCTGCGATGAAGATTGTGAAAATTACACTACGGAATTGCATCAATAGTCAATTTTCAAGTGATTGTCGAATTTGGTTTAGCGAAAAAGAGTTATCTGAAGATGGAATAAATGAAACAGTGATAACAAAATTTTAATCTATAAGTTAACGTATATTACGATTATAATTTTTTTTGTAGAGATTAAAAGCTATTTTTAATATATTTTTTCTGACCCCAATAAAATAGAATTCTGGCTCCGCCACTGGTTTACAGTACGCTGCGATCCTAGTTTATTTTATTGAAAAAGCGGATCCACAGCGATTTTTTTTTCTGTCCGCACCACTATGGATTATAACTTATAAATGATAAAAAATATAGTTTAATCCGCAGATGGTTTTATCCGTCCCAACCGCTGTATCCATTCAAAGCCTTACTATTTTTATATTTTATCTTAATTCATTTTTAAATGGAGTTTTAATGGACTGAAGTCATAACTAACTACTCACACAAATCATTACCCGGCACCAACCCCCAAGCTACAACAAATCAGAAGTATAAATACAAATTTTAACATAGGCTTTGAATGGAAGCGTGAAAAAATGGCAGCTCAAATAGAAATAAAGTAGTTCAGATACGTCCCTAAAAATGTCACCAATCACAAAAAAAATGTTGATTATGCAGATCAGTAGCGGAAAAACTGCATCTAAAAAAACAAGTGAAACTTTGTTTTTTGTTCATTGCTTTTGAGATCCACCATAAACAGTAATGACCCCTCAGAATTGATGTATTTTTGTCTTTTTACCATCATGAATAGTCATATATATTCATCCGTAAATAATTTTACTCTACTAACAAGTGGCTAAAATACTTTTTAGATGTATTGTTTATTTCCATATAGTTACACATGCATTCAATTATTATTTTCAAATAGTAAATGGTGAAAAACACGTGAATTTTTTTGTATTCCACCAACCTAGCAGATTTTGTGTGTTTCTATAAAATAAAATATCAACTCCTCTTTCTCTTCATTATCTTCTTCGCTATCACTCTCCTCCACGAGTCACTCATTCTCCCACTCACTTTCTTTGATCTTCTTTCTCCATGTTATCTTCTTCTAATTTATGTCAAATTAAATTTACTGTAACACAAAAGAAATCGGAAGTAAGTATTTCACTTTAACGCAAAAGAAATCAGAAGCAAGTGCTTGGAAAAAAAAATCTGAAACCAGAAGAGAACAAATAAGTTTAATTTAAATGGTGTGACAATTAAACATAAAAACAGTGTATATTATATCAATATTTTAATTAATTTAATAACATAACAATTTTGAATTTGTAAACATTTTTATGAAATATATATTTGTATTTGTTAGGTTAAAAACATACTTTTCATAAAATAAAATCAGTTTCATATATTATATTAGCTAAATACTAAAAATTTACAAAGTTTTCTAAAATTATTAACTCTAAATAATACATTGATCTATAAAATTCAGAGAATTTTTGTATCATATAAATATATTATAAATAAATCTATATGATAAAAGTAATATATGTGTTTAATTTTAAGTTTTTCTAATGTAGAAATGGCATCAAATCGTCGACAAAGCACAAATTCTTCTGAGCAAGCCAATACGAGTACTCACAATGAAACGACAGCAAAGGTAATTTTTATTATTTTAATTAGTATACACATTTAAATTTATTTAGATTTTCTGTCAGAAATATAAATATGTTTTCAATAATCGTAGAATGAAGACAACTTTAAATGGACTTATCAACGAAAAAAAAGACTCATTGAATTGTATGACAAAGCAATTGCTATGAATAACTATTCTTGTAAGGATCCGACACCGTATGGCAGAGAGTTTATAACTCGAAAGTTTAATGACGAGTTCAACATGAATGTTAATTATAAGTTTTTCAAAGAAAAGCTTGACAATTTTTTAAAAAAGTATAAGAATTGGAAGACTCTTATGACATCGTCCACGGGCATTTCGATTGATCCGACTACAGGCACGATATCTGCATCTGTCCAATGGTGGAAAGACCGTGAAGCGGTAATTGCTTATAATTTTCCCATTACAAAAATATGTTTAGTCAATGTAGGTATACAAAAATATTTTTGTGTCTTACAAACTTTTTATATTTTTAACAGGAATGTAGAATAATAAATTCACTTAAGCGACAACCACCAGAGTTTTGGGATGTGATGCAACGTTGTTTCACATTATATGATGTCCAATCACAACTTCAATATTCTATGAATCAAAGAAAAGTGGAGATGATGAACGAACGTGTAGGCAATGATGAAGAACATGTAGGCAATGATGAAGAACATGTGAACTCAGACACGGATAGAAGTGACATGGCACAAACTCAAGTTCCCAAAACCCAAGAAAATGAAGAGGTGTATCGTGTTAACATTGACGATGAATCACGCCCTTCAACTGAGTTCACTCGCGATCCTGTCTAAATTCCTTCTTCGAGAATTCAACAACGAGGGAGAGTAAACCGTGGAATAAGTTCACAAAGATCTGCAGGAAGCTCACGAGTTGCATTTGGAAGTGGTCCTCGAGGAGCTCGTAGGAGAAAATCCTTTGAGACAACCTTGACAGATACAATGGCTGGATTTAGAGAGTTCCAACGCCAAAGTTTTTCACAACTACACCCAGGTGCTTTTGACCAAGATGATTTTGATGAATTTACTATGGCTAGGCAGATATTTGAAGCTATGGATGTTACAAAGTTCTCTGACTTTTGGTGCAAATGCATGCATCAACTTCAAGAAGATAGATTTTGGCGCAAGTATTTCATTGATAGAGGTGAAAGCTCAAACGAAGATAAACTTCAATTTCTTGAAGCTTTAACTGGATGTATACGCCATGGTGAAATGTGCGAGAAGCGGTTAGGCTCAAGGCAACATTATGGAAGTCTAAGTTCAAGTGGTGTTCTTTCAGGTAGTCCATCATCTGGTGGAAATAATTCATGGGGTCAAACTTCACATGGACAATGGGGTCATGGTTTTCAGCAATCGGGTCCACCTCCAAATGCTCCACAATGGAGTACACTTCTAAATACTCAGCAATGGGGCACACCTCTAAATGCTCAGCAATGGGGCATACCTCCAAATGCACAGCAATAGGGCACACCTCCAAATGCTCAGCAATGGGGCACACTTCCAAATGCTCAGCATTGGGGTACACCTCCAAATGCTCAACAATGGAATTCTCAGCCAAACCCACAATAATGGAGTACACCTCCAAATACTTCACAATGGGGTACACAACCAAATCTGCCGCAATGGGGTACACCTCAAAATGCTCCACAATGGAGTTCACCACAAAGTGATGCACAATGGGGCAAACCTTCAAATACTCAACAATGGGGTTCATCGTCAAATACTCAACAATGGGGTTCATCGTCAAATGATCCACAATGGGGGTATTCACAAAACGATTTACAACGTGATTCATCACCAAATGCTAATCAATGGGGTTCTTCACCAAATGCTCGACAGTGGGCTCCAACTAAAAATGTTTAACATGGATTTTCATTAGGAGGTTCAGTAGAAAATGCTCCAAATGCTCAAACAGGAGTTTCAGCTGAAGCAGAAGCTAGACAGACACCACGAACACATAGAACATGAGGATTGTTTAATATCTGGGGAAATCAACGAGGACCCGATTTAAATGAAAGTCAACAAAATACTTCAGAAGATGAAGATTAGTTTAGTAGCTTATGTGTTTTGTTATTAGCAATTACGATCGGTTTTACTTTATATGTGCTTTGTTCTTATATGTGTTATGGATCTTTGATTAATGTTATTTCTTATCAATCTAATTTAGTTTTTACCTCATATTTGTTAAATTTCAGGCTTTTCGTATATGTCAGTTACGATCACAAGGAGCATATGTTCTAAGTTACAAAGATAGAATTGAGTTATGGAATTTGGAGAATGAGCAATTTGAAGAGTTGATAATTTAACCATCATTGAATTACTATGAAAGATATTTTCAAAGCCGACCAATCCAAACAGATGGTGGTTTAGGATGGAGGAATATTTGGTGTCAACTTCAAGTAGATGGTGCTGCTTGTCTTCAGCTGTTACGGATGTCACTTGATTGTTTCGTAACATTATGTCGTATTTTACAAACATATTATGGATTACAACCAACATTAAATGTAAGCATCGAAGAGAGTGTGGCTATGTTTCTAAGGATATGTGGGCACAACAAAGTTCAAAGGGATGTTGGATTACGCTTTGGCCGGAATCAGGAGACATTGAAGAGAAAATTTGTTGAAGTTTTGACAGCTGTCGAGTTACTTGCTTGTGATTATATCAGGACTCCAACAAGTCAAGAATTACTTCAGATTCCAGAACGACTACAATTGGATCAAAGGTATTGGCCATATTTTAGTGGATTTGTTGGAGCAATAGATGGGGTTCATGTATGCATTAAAGTGAAACCTACATTACAAGGAATGTATTGGAATCGACATGATAGAACATCTTTCAACATCATGGCAATATATGATCTAAATATGTTATTCACATATGTTTGGAATGGAGCACCAGGATCATGTCAAGATACTGCAGTTCTCGCCATGGCACAGCAAAACAATCCTGAGTTTCTTATGCCTCCGGAAGACAAATACTATGTAGTTGATTCTGGGTATCCAAATAAAAAATGATTTTTGGCTCCTTACAGATCTTCACGAAACATGGTAGTAAGATATCATATACCACAGTTTACCACTAATCATCCTCTAAGGAATAAACATGAACTGTTTAATCGATGGTATGCATCTTTGCGGTATGTTATTGAGAGGACATTTGGAGTTTGGAAGAAAAAATAGAGGATTCTATGTGAATTTCCTAGATATAATACTGAAGTGCAAAAAAGAGTGGTAACAACTACAATTGGGATACATAATTTTATTAGAATTTCAAATTTTTCAGATGAAGATTTCGCTGAAGCAATGGGACACACAGAGATTACCAACACAGATGTTGCGACTGATCTAGCTGACGTGGAAGTAGTGGAGGTAGCAGATGGAGATTTTATGACGAACATCAGAGAAAATATTGCAAATATGTTATGGGAAGATAAAAATTCTTGATAGTAAATATTTTTAGTCATTTCGTGTGTTGTTTTGTATTTCTTTCATGTATAATATTTTTTTATATTTATAAACATAACTATATTTATTGTGTTTGTAAATTAAGTTTTGCTTGAATTTTATTTTTAACTGTTGTATAAATAAAATGATAAAATTATGCAGTTATTTGTAAATAAATTATGTGTTTTAGTAAATTTATTATTTTGTATTGATAACACATTATTAATGTTATTATAACAATACAAATTATTCTTACACTAAATAAAAAAATTAGATACTAAAAATATATTGAAATAATCTATCTCTTTAAAAATTATATATATATATATATATATTTAACCAATTCATAATTTAATCCATTGTTTTATTATTTTAAATAGTATTTTATTTATGATTTTTATTACATATTTTATCTTTTATTTTATTTTTATTATTCAAACCGCTTGTAATATTGTTTACCATTCAACAAATATTTTAACAGCTCGATCCGCACTTTTTCTGCTTGATCCACCTAATATGCTAAATCCACACTTATTCTACTTGATCTGCTTGATCCACCCGATCCGCATCGCCCGATCCGCTTCCACCATTCAAACCCATAGTTCATTGGGAAGATATTCTAAAATTGTATATTTCTGTTGAAGTATTATCGATTGAAGAAACTATTTATTTTAAAACCTTTTACCAATTTTTTTAATTTATTAAACCTAAAATAAATTGAAATAAAATTTTAAATTTTTTTATTTTATTGTAAACGGAAACAATAGTTAGTCATTAACTAATTGATTTTTTCTAGATTTCATCATCTATTTTTATTTATTAAACCTAAAATAAATTGAAACAATAATTTGTTTTAAGTCATTAAACAATAACAATGCATCCATTATAAGCTTGAGGTGAAATGTTCGATTTTTGCTAGTAGCATTTTTGCACCCATTGATAATTTTGTCATCCGCCTCTGTTTGCACAAGGATTTTTTAATATATATTTCATTTGTTGTTTTAATGAATTATTTGGATTCAGCATACGTATATTAATGTAAAAATTTAATTCTACTAGGTGAAATTCAAGATTCACTAACAAAACAATATTTTGAACAGTCTCCAACTCTCCATTATATAAATTATAATTTATTATAAAAAATTAAGTTGATTAAAAAAACTGAAGAAATTGTGTAGAATGGTCCAGAATGAAAAATTAATGTGTAGATTGAACCCCACATCAAAAATATCTTTTGAGTGGTTATGACAATTTACTCCTTTTAATATTTTTCCATAAATCCACTAAAATTTCGGGGCATCCTCAATAAGCGGTTAGGGCTGGAGAAAAATATGTAGATAATTACATATATAAACTATATAAACTTCTATTAATCAAATTAATTATTTAAATATTTAAACTTAATAAATTAAGAAGCAAAATTTATTTTTAATGAAATATAGTCACCTTGTATTAAAGTTTTGGAATATATATATATATATTATATGGTTTTGTAATTGTTTTTAAACATCTAATTTTAGATTTTAACGGATATTCAAACATCAGATATCTAATTGGTTGCGGATACGGATGAAAAAATGACCTTCAAAATGATCCATATGAAGCGGAACAGATCACAAATACCTTCAAAATAGGATATTTACTCCATGCATGTCCACCCGTAAAAGCGGTATAGCTTTTTTATTTATTTATTCTACCACCTTCAGTTTTTTGTTCTTTATCTTTGGCGATTTTAATTAGTATCCTGATTAGGAAACCCAATATCTCTTTTAGTGATTTATCTGCCGCCTACATACATATCATCGAAATCGTTGAAACCCATACACACTTATAAGGTTAAGATTAGTGTTCTTTCATGCATCTAAACTTAGATCTATGTTTGTTGACCAAAAAAATTCTAGATCGTTTTTATAAATCTGGGTTCGTCGCGTGTTAGAGTTTTGATATATAAGTTCAATTGGCATATGAAGGTAAGAGGTCTAGTAGGTTCGATTCGCATGTGAGGGTTTAGAGATTTAGGTTCAATTCACATGTGAGAGCATGGCCAGGACACTAGGGTGAGAGAGTGTGCGACCATCTGAAATCCAATAATTGAAAGGCGCAATAGCAATATAATATATAAGAATTCTATTTCAAATAACATTAAATAAAACCGAACAAGATTAATGTAGGCATAGAAGTATATATATATATATATATATATATATATAATATTTGGTTTTCATAACCAAATCTACACACACACAAAATCACACCAGTTGTAATGATTTTTTTCTATAGCAAAAAAAAATCCAAAAGTTCAAATTTTTAATTACATGGCTCCAAAAAAAAAAAAATCCCCAGGGCCAATAATAATCTTGGGTGAGGCTTTAAAGATTTAGGTCAGATTCGCATGTGGGGATATATGGATTTGATATCAATTCATATGTTTATAGTTTAGGGATATGTTCGTGGTAAATCGGTTTTCTCTCCTATATTCTAAAAACTTTGCTAAAATTCGTAAGATTTATCGAGGTTCGTAAGGTATGCATGACTAAATTTACCAAAATCAGAAATGGTTGCTACAAGATCTTCAATACCGACCGTGACAATTAATATTCTCCTCAGGAATGGACTTGTCTTGTCGATAGAATTTCCTAAAATAATATTCTCCTCAAGAATGGACTTGAAGCAAAATAGAGCTTACCTTATAGTTCAAAATTCAATGTTATGCCAATCGTTAAAACAACAGTTGGTTCTAAAGAGCCACTAAGAAGTATTCCAGTGGAAATGTTGAGGAAAGACTACATTTCTGGAAACTGTAAGAACTCAAATCAAATTGTGACAACTCATTCTTGCAGGATATTAAAACAGTGTGTTATGAGTATCAGTTTTGGCATAAACTAGTGATGACCTAATTAAAATAGTATTTCTAGGGTATGAGTTGCTTTCTATGATCTTATCATGTCGCTTAAGAATGCCAAGTTGCAACAATTATTCTCTCATACGCTAAAGGTTTATATGCAAATAAAGCTTTATATAATTGTGTCAAATTTCGAATAGTGACTAATCGTTGAAGTCTATCGCAGCTGCTGGCGACTAATAACTGCAAAACAAACGTGATTTAATTTACGATCGCGCGTTGTTGTTATAGCTAGCGATAGTATACGAACATGACAAAAATGAAAATGAGAAAAAGGTCATGATCAAAGGACGAGGGAAACAAAACAAAACTCTTACAAATGGAAAGAAGACGACAAAGGAGATGCAAATATTAAAAATGGAGATGACAAATTTGTGTTAACATTAAGTTATCAAATAAAATAAAATAAAAACCGTATTTCTATGGTACATACCACACATTATTTTCCTCAAAAAGTGGATAATTTTTAACGAATAGGCCTAAAAGTTTTGATAGACAATAATGGATGTACATATCTTGGAAGTCACCGCGAAACATTTTTGAAAAGGAGAACCACAAATAAATTCATACAAGGCATGGGGTTGGAATTTTGGTCCCCTCCTTAGACAAAATTGCAATTAAAACTCTTCTCTCATATAATTTTCAACTATTCGTATAAGAGAAAAAACTTTCCGAGTAAAATAGAATCTCTATCCATCTAAATACACTACAAATGCGAGTGGGTTATTTAGATTAAGACTCGAAAATAGTGATTCTTGATCTTATTTTATTTACTAACGAATTAAATTAAAGCGCAAAATTTTGAAAACTATTAGAAAATAATTATTAAAAATTTCTGATCAGAATTTTTTTTCTTATGACATCAATGCATAAAAATAATTTTCTATAAAAACAGAAAGGAAAATTTTATATAGAATATTCATAATCATTTATTAAATTTGATAAATAATTTTTTTGAAACACGATAATAATTTTTAAAAGGCATATTTTTAAAATAGACCCTTTCAGATATTTATTTTCAAATAAAGTCTCCTAAAAAGTATTTTTTTAACTAGAGAGGATTCTGTTTGAAAATAAATTTTTAAAAGTGTCAATTTTCGGATATTTTTGTTTTTTAAAAATAATTTTTGAAAACAACATTAAGTCATTTTTACCGAATTGAACCCTACCTAAACCTCAAACTATATATGTTCACACTTTTCGGGTATGTTTGGCAAATTCAGTCAGATCTTACGATTCTTACCCAAAATCCTATGGCATTATTTTAAAATTAATGATCTTGTCGAATTGAGAGAGAAAAGACATACCAAAACAAGAAAAAATAGAGAAAAAGTTCACTAGTGCCACAAAATAAATCTCCTAATCCATCTCAAAATGTGTCCCTTTTCTTGATTAGAATTAATGTATATTACTTGGGTTTTTTTTATGATATCTCTGATTTGCTTTTTACATTTTTTATGTTTTCTGAATTTTGGTTCACCAAAAAGCGAGTAGATTCGTATGAAGAATTCACTAGCAATATCACGAGATAAGTTCCATACATCATCGCGACCATACAACAGCAGTATGGAACTTTCACGATGCGTAATTTTATGTTGGCGAAAAAAGACATCTAATAATATTTTAGCTCATATTGGTATTAACTATTATATCTTGAAATATTAAGAAAAATACTTTCTCATAGTGGGGTGAACCTATAAAATCTAAATGACTACTCTGTTTGTCTTCACACATATACTAAAAAAATTATATTCTAATAAATGGCTTGTATCGATGTAACACATCTACTAGTATACACTATAATATAGTATATACACAATAGAAACCTTATTTTATCTACTATATACATATCACAAATTAAAAAAAAAAAAAAATGATTATTAAGAATCGATAACAATTTGATCACAATAAACCCTTAACCAGAAGGGAAAAAAAAGTTTGATCACAATATGTATATCACCAACGAAACTAGCGTATATGTTTTTTTTTTTTTGATAAACTATATGTTTATCACTATATAGCTTTATTAGGTCTTATTTACAAAATATAGATCTTCATATATTTTATTAGGTCTTATTTAATTTTATAATATATTCCAACATGCTAATTTTAAATGATGAATTAGTGACTCATCTTGAGTCTGATTTTCACGTCAAATTAGATTACATTTTCATTTGGGATTTGATGATATTATCTAAACATCATGTATTTTATGTAAGAAATTCCACATATAAATTAAGATGTAATCTAATTAAAAATATAAAAAAATATGAGTTAATCCATGCCCTTATTTCTAATTGATCCAACATAGTTACATAGTATGTTTTCTGATATATACAGTATATACATCGCGGATGAAAACAAAACTCATTAACTTTGATATTTTCATTGACAAATAATGAATACGATTGAACTATAATCTATACGTAACTTATATAAGTCCTTTTTTTCTCAACACAACGTACATACTTTGACCAATACCATCAAAACTGTCTTCAATAACAATTCATATCACCATATATAGATAAAACAAATGGAAACGCATTTGAAACTTATCATGTTAGTAGTTTTTCGTAGATTAAACTTTACTTTTAGTATAACTGTATAAGTAGTGGCGTATATTAGGTCTAGATGGAGATAATATGGACTTAAATCCATAAACTATTTGATCACAAATTAAAAAATATATAATGATTAATAAGAATCGATAATAATTTGATCACAATAAAACCACCCAAAAAAAATTGATCACAATATGTATATCACCAACGAAACTATATATATGTTTATCACCATATAATTTTATTAGGTCTTATTTACGGAATATAGGTCTTCATATATTTTATCAGGTCTTATTTAATATTATAATATATTCCAACATGCTAATTTAAAATGATGAATTAGTGACTCACCTTGAGTCTGATTTTCACGTTAATTTATATTAATTATTCATTTGGGATTTGATGATATTATCTAAACATCATGTATTTTATGTAAGAAATTCCATATATGAATTAAGATGTTAATCTAATTAAAAATATAAAAAATATGAGTTAATTCACTTATTTCCAATTGATCCAACGTAGATATGTTTTCTGATATATATGCATTGCGGATGAAAAGTGTAATTTGTTATGAATCAAAAACTCATTAACTTTGAATCCAATTGAACTATAATCTATACGTAACTTATAAGTCATTTTTTCGTAACACAACGTACATACTTTGACCTAAAATGGAGAAATGGTTGTGTATGTACGGATTTGTACCAACGAGGTGGTGCGAAATATTTGGCCCCTCGTGAGCCCAAAGGAGAACACTTAACGGTGGATATTTTTGAAGTTAAACCTTCACGCGCGTTGACCCCATAAGGTTTAGGAAAATTAAATTGAAGACCTCAACTTTCATTTCCTTTTTACAGCTCATTCCAAATCATTAAAACTGAAAAGGTATGTAATCTAATTACGACCCACACAGTAACACATAATTTAGCTCATTGACGTAGCAAAAACAAAAATGAGATATATATCCTCTATGAAGTGATTACTCGGTCCTACTTCCCTCTTACAAGTTCACAATTATGCGTTGGCCTCTAATTTTTATCGAGGAAGAAGACGTTAAATTTTCTGAACCACTAAGAGTCTTTTTTTTTCTTTTTTGGATAAAGACTGAGATGCCTTTGCTATTTTTGGTTTATGGATTTTCCATATTCAGAAAAACATGTGTGTGTGTGTTTTTATTTATATTTTTGATGTGGCGATCCACATTGAATAAGTTATTAAATTTTAAATATAAAACCATATTCGAAAAAAATCTTAAGAAAATCAGATAGAGCATTCTTATAAATATTGGAATTCACGAGTCTATATATAAAATCTTGGTACAAGAACACTATATTATTGTCTCACAGTTAAGAAAGTTGGTTCAAATCAAAACTGAAATTATGTGGATTATTTGTGATTTAAGTTATAACTTTTTTTGAGCAACTACTTAAGTGGTGATCAACCTTAAGAGATATATATATAAAGTCATATGGTGTTCAATTTGTGACAAATAAAGAGAATAGGGGTGAAAATTGATAAACAAACCAAAATTTGGTAGATGTAGGTTATAATTATTAAGTACCATTCCAGTACTTATAGACAGCTGTGAGCCACTGCACTGACTCGTCACAACTCACACAACAAACGGCGACGTTTTTGTCCCTAATCCTTCATCTTGTTACTTCCTAGACATTTTCCTAAACCAACTTTTATAAATTTTAAAAATGCAAAAAAAAAAAAAATTATTTGTATAAGAAAGTCACTGGTCTTTATCCATACAGCAACGCAAACAATGTAATGATCCCAAATGAAAAATAAATAAATTCGAATATTCTATTTTAATTACAAGAGTAAAAGACGTAAAAAGTGTTTAAAGAAAAAATCTTATAAAAAAAGAATAAAATGAGGGTGATGTTGTTGTTTGTATACAAAATTACAAATAGGAAGTGGAATGTGAGATCTCTCTACATCAGTAATCACTATCTTTTTTTCCACACTTTGGGTTTTAGAACCATACGAACTTGAGAGAATTGGAGATCCCACGATGCAAGAAAGTGGCATTACTTATCATCACATATACACAATATGGAGCTAGTAGGTCTAAATGGAAACAAGGGTTTATAATATTGCGTTTTAAGCAGTCTAATTGTAGGAATTTGTTATTAAAATATGCTTGGAGCATTTGTATCGAGTAAAGCTTGCAAAATACAAATCATACGTACGTTTAATAGTGATCTTTTAAATGTTTTTTTTTAATAGTGAATAGTGTCACCGCCGCGAACGCTTTCTATCCGCTGCGAAATTAGGGTGTTCATAACATTTTAGAACACTTTTTCTTCGGTTGCATATCCATGGCTTTCACGATGTCTTAGTAAATGATGCCGACGCTAATAACTTTTAATAGACCGTTGAAAGTTGAAACGCTTTGATGGCTCATATGATTAATTGTACTTTTATAGATGATATTAAAAGGAAACTTATATGTAATAATTATATTATAGGTTATAACCTCAAAAAAGTGACCCAAAAAAAATAGAAAAAGAAGCATTAGCGCTTTGAAATCATGGACAAACTATATGTGTGGTGTGTCCCAAGTCGCACGGCTAAAGAGTTGCAGTCTCGACCATTGGGATATTTTCTTTTGTCAACAATTATTAACTATGTAAAATTGTCTACTACATTAACATCTAAGCAAACATATACAGAAGAATACATGGGAAAAAATAAATTTGTTTACTACATTTTTCATTTGTCACGTACACTGCAACATCTGACGTCACACTCTTTCTTTACTCTTGACTATATCTTAAACGTGCCCCCAACAAGGTGTTCACCCTCGTCCCCATCTCACACGCACTATTGATAAATTGATCCGCAACTGTATAATTATACATAAGCTCGCTCCATAATCACGAATTTTATAATTTATATGTTTTAAAAGAAAAATGAATCATGTGATTAGATATATAATAAATATGTTATAATATTTATGTAAATCCGTGCACTCCAAAAAAGATAGTTGGTTTTATAGTTGAATTTCGCCGAATAAGATAGCGTGTCCAAGTAGTTACATAATCATATATGTTTATTTTCTATGCCTTTTTTCTGTAATTAGAATAGTTGACTTGACTTTTTACAATGCCTTTTTCTACCAAGTAAAAACTAAGAAACATCAAGATACATATGTATATCTTCTGAAAAAGTGAAATTATTAAGTTAAACCCATCGAGATTTCGCTGAGACTAAGCCCAATTTTGAATATGTCTCCTTTTTAGTAGGCCCAACATAGATTAGATTGCAGTCTCTCGCACTCAAATAACGCAATGAGCTGTTTGAATGTATACATATATTTTCTTATTGAAGAAAATAAGATTAGTGGTTTTTGCTTATTGAAAATTCTATTAGGACTACATACAATCCGTTTTAGGCAAACGATGTCAAAGTAGATCAAATACTGTATATTATTTTTGAACATAATCTATGTTTGTTAGAGGGTTAGTAAAAGATTGGTCTTTAGTTGTTCTTTTATTATTTTCATTTCACCTAAAACAAGGTGTCACAT
This sequence comes from Cardamine occulta, assembly GCA_028015245.1. Taxonomy (NCBI): domain Eukaryota; kingdom Viridiplantae; phylum Streptophyta; class Magnoliopsida; order Brassicales; family Brassicaceae; genus Cardamine; species Cardamine occulta. The sequence continues at coordinate 10,467,023 of CM051386.1, read as the reverse complement.
AATTTCACATCCAAATCAATTTGCTGGAATAAACACATCTAAGTTTCCTGTCGCAGTCAGTTTAATTAAATCACGTAAGAAAAATGTGAATTTTCTTCTCTTGAATAAAATATTCTTTCGAGAAAAAAGAATCAACTTATATTCGTTGTTGTATTTTCTTGGAATTTATAGAAAAATTAACAAAACGCCACCAAGGAATCTTCGAGTTGTACTTTTTATTATTATTATATCTATCTCATCACCTACAAAAGTGTCAACTATTAAATTCTTCAGCGGGACCCGCCGCGACAAACCCACAAAAAGATACACACACGTCAGATTCCCACTTGTCAAAATCCCGTGTCCGAGATCTAATTACAGCCGCAGATTTTTTATTTGTGGTCCTCAAACTAACATCGCGGCCCACATCTCCACCGTTCGATCTTCTTAATAATATAATAAACAAAACAAAAAAACAAATATTTTGATGACAAAAATAAAAATAAAATAAAAACTCTCAGAATCCGAATCAGTTCCCGCTTCGGACCGTCAGACACGGAGAAGGACGCCACTCATGACGTCATTATATCTGTCCGGTTTTACATGGGTCCCGCTAAATAGACACGTCAGCGGAGACGACGAGAGCCGTTGATTAGACAGGAGGTAGATGAAGAAGGAACGGCTGAGATGCCTTGACGCGATAGCTCGGCTAAAACGCTCTCGGCGGATGGTGGTTTTAGCCCCAGCGGTAACGGCAGCCACGGTTTGCTAATCGCTTCTTTAACCACTTGATCTAACATTTCCTCGTCCTGACCCGACCCGACCCGACCCGACCCGGAAATTTTTAATTTAATTAATTAGGGATTTATATTAGTTCTTATCGAAAAATAGAGAATTTGTGACAATTACCGGCTGAGTCGCCGGCATTGCTTTGAGACCGGTTTCAGCTCCGTTGGAGTATTGAAATCCGCCGGCGTTAGTGTTCTGTGACAAACGATAATAAAAAGAAAAAAGTTTACTATTTATTTGATGATTTAACTTTCAAATATATACAATTACGATTATATTATTAAAAAGATTTTACCGGAGGAGTACTGAATGGTCCGGTGATCGGCGGCGGAACAACCGGACAACCCCATGCATTACCGTTGACCTGAAACACGAATTAATAAAATGTCAAAAATCTATGATTTAGTGATGAATCGTTAACAATTCTTCTGTAAATTAAATCATATCTAAATTACTACATTTGCATTTTACAATTTTACGTCTAAAGAATCACAAAAAATTTATGTTACATAGAGAATGCATAGCTAAAACGTACTATAATATATATAATGCATAGTCGATAAATCTGTGTTACCCATTTCTTGACTTAATAAAAAGGTTTTAAAAACGTTACCGTTGGATAAGGTGGTTTCCAATGCCACGGAGGAGGTTGACCGGAGGCCTGCAACGCTGGCGGCCACAAAGGAGGAATAGCTCCTGGTGGATGAACACCCGGAATACCCCAAACCGGATACGCCATTACGGGACGGTGTTGATGCTGAAAACCGTTATAATTCCGTTGAATATGTCTATGGTTCTCTCTAGATTGTATCCATCTATGGTTATGATCTTCCTTTGGAAGAATATTCCTCCTATGCATCCGATATTTCTGCTCAAAACTCAAAACATTCCATAACGTTTTACAAGAATTCGGAAATATTGCGAAACATTTTAAGCACAACAGAGAGATTTTGGAGTTAATTACCTGAAGGTGACTAGCTACATTATGTCTTGTTAAACCGTCTACTTTCATCAACTCAAGAATACGTGAAGGTATCGCTTGCTCAAGCCCGAGTTGCTCTACCGCTTGCACAAACTTCTTGTGCAGCTCTTGTGTCCAATCTATCTATAGAGAAAAGAACGCAATAAGAAAGATCAACGAGAGCCTAAATCATTTAGCACTAAAGAGCGTAAGCCAAATCCAATGTTACCTTTTTTCTAGTAGTTTTGTTACCAGACAAGTTCTTGATCCCTGATGATTTGTTAATAGGTTTAATGTCATCTTCTTTTTTATGACAATTAACCAAATCTGTCTTCTCGCTTTTGAGGTCTCCGGTTTCGCCTTCTTCTTCTTCTTCTTCTTCTCCTTCTTTTTCGCTTTCTCCTCTCTCTTCTTTGACAACCACTTTGTCGTCATTTGTATTGTCGACTGATTTAGATTCCCCGATGTCTTGATCTTCCATGTTCTCCTTCTCGGTCGAGGAATTTACATTTTCCATTGAGCAATTGATATGCTCTTGGCAATCTCCGTCTAGTAACCTTGAAATTTGTTTTAATTGTGGGGTTGATGGCGCCGGATCTTTCTCATCGGTTGTCATGTTGGTATCAAGATGAAGCATTGAGACAACAGATTCTTTCACTGGCTTAAGTGATCCGGAAACACTACTTCCCCCATCATTAAAAGCCTAACAACAACAAAAATGTACCTTTCTTATATGATTACTGCTTTACCAAGGAAAATATAAAGAAGCTAGTAGAAACTAGCTAAACCTTATGAACAACATGCTGCCAAATATTCTTTAGTTTCTCCGGTGAGAGCGGTTTTTGAAGGAACTCAACTGCACCAAGCTGGAAAACATTTGTCAATTCTCATCACAAAACCAACATTGTTGTTTTACATCTAAGCAAATGCAAGTTGCGGTCACTTACCGCTATGCATTTCATTGTAGTTGTGATGCAATTATCAGTTGAAATCACTGTAAAAGAACAAAGAAAAATATCCACATATTTACCATTTTTTCGTATTGCAACGATTCATAAAAACTTAACAAGGTACTTAAAAAAGGTTCACAAACTTATAGTAGGAAGAATGTCTTTGGCAGCTTCAAGAAACTTGAAACACTTGTTCTCGGCGCTCGTATTCACCTCAACGATGGCAATGTGAAAGCTCTCCGGGTTCTTGAAAACCGCAGAGAGCGCTTCGGTTTCATCGGTGAATGTAGTAACTGCAAGAAAGTTCCAAAAAAATTCAAGAATTTAATCCATAGTCGTCTTTAACACTCAAAACAAACAGAAACCGCGCAAACAGGCCTCGCGATAGTTTGGATTCTGGTTCAAGAATTCCAAAGGAAACACGCAGATACTTCAAAAAAGAAAAAGAAAAAAGAGAAAACAATAGTTTATTATCGTCAAACAAACTCCAAACACACACAACTGCAACCAACTAAAAACGATGCGTTTTACATTTATTAATATTGTATATATAATGTATAGTGTTGTAATTTTATTCATAGGCTATATATGATCAACCTATAGCTGTGTATGTCTGTATGTATTTATGCAAAGATAATAGAAGGCGATAAAAATTGAAATCGTCACGGGACATGTAAGAGCTAAAGCAACTCTAGAATTAAACTCGTAATCAACAGTATTGTCTTTCTCACATAATTGCCAATTATGATTATTTATTTATACATAAACCATTATATCATTAATATTAGTAAACATTAAACAGAGTTTTAAAAGTGGTATACCGATATAGTCCAGTGATTCGAGCTTTGATCGAGTTTCTGTGGCGGAGAAACCATCACCGTCGCCGTCGCCACCGTCAACGAGAAGAAGAACCTTAAGTCCTTTTGGAAAATTTTCCCATTTTGATAAATCGTTAGCGGTAATGACCATAGCTGGTTTTGCATCGTTTTTGCGGCCAACACCGCCGCTTTTCGCCGCCGTCACTGTCGCCGCCGGTAGATTCTACGGGAAAAAACGAAAACACTGTCTAGATTTTGATTAATATATAAAAATTGGATGGAATAAGAAAATAAAAATGAGAAGGAATAAACAGAGAAAAGTAAATATACAAAAAGGTGAGTGTATTATTGATGAGATAAGAATAATTCATGAGGAACTTGATTTTGTTATTTAAAAAAAAAGAGTGGACCACTATGTCATGAAATCTAACAAAGCTTTGAATCATTTGAAAAGTGAATTCATTGATTTTATTTTCTTAAACATCTTAATTAATTTTTAATTGTTGTTAACTAGTGCATGCAGTGTGTCTGAATTAATGATTAATTAACTTAACACAGCCTAATGACCTTTAACAAACAAAAAAAAACATAAGCTAAAAAAGAAGGAGAAAAAACAAATCCCTAGAATTTAGGGAAATTGAGAGAAATAATACCCAGAGAGAAAGAACTGTGATCACATAAAAAAGTTGCACTTTCAATTAGCAGAAGAAGGAGAAGATCATAAATCCAGAGTTTCTCTGAGAAAATATGGTCACATCACATGCAATGAACATATAATTGATCAAAAGAAAAAGAAAAAACTTTGGAAAATTAAAACAAAGAACAAAAAGACTTTCAAAATCCAGAAGTCAAATCCAAAGAAATAATTTCATAATTTTAAGTTCTCAGCATACCTGAGAGTGTTTCTTGCAGATCTGCTTAAACCCTTTGTTAAGCTCTTTCTCTGTAACTCTCTCTTTCTCTGGTCTGAGTCACATTCAAAGTGGTGACTTTTAGAGAGAGAAAATGGATGAAGAGTTATAATAAGTTGGTGCCTAGTGTTGTTATTGTCATTGGGTTATTACACAAGATAAAAGGGAATAAAAAGCCTCACTAAGATAAAGGCTAATTGAGTTAAGAAGAAACACAGATAAAGGTGAATTCATTTTTGAAATTTTTAATTAATTAATATATTTGTATATAAGATAAATTTCCTCTGACAAATAACTAGAAAGAAAATATTTAACTGCCTTATCATACCATTATATCCATATGAAGTCAATTTTATAAAAAATAGACAGGTATTTTTTTAAGTAAAATAAAAGATTATTATTCGATTTATACGCAAATGTACCCAATCAAAACGTGCAAGAAATCAGAAAATAAAATTAAAAAATAAATCGAACTAAAATGAAAAAAAAAACTTCAATAAATTATTCGAATTAGGCATATGTTTTGCTAAAACACAATTGAAACTGAAAAATATAACAAACTAGACCATATGTAATATTCAGTTTCATTTGGTTTAAAGTTTTAGCTATGTTTTTTACATTTCATAGATCCAAACATCTAAAAACAGAAAAAATATTTGAACTAAACATCTATACCAAACAACAAAATTTAGTTTTTAACAATTAGAGTGCATGAAATTACTGAATTGTTTACCATATTTTTAGAATGTATATTTCGAATCGCCAATGTTCTTGAGTTGCATATATCCTCTTGTTTATGAAGCCAATTTGATATATGTTGTTCTTTTATCAGGACTTCTAGCATAAGCAACATAAGCAACATAAGCCGTTTGCTGTTTGGTTTGTAATTGACGGTGATCGAGTTTTAGATACGTAAGTGGGTTCTTGAGAAATTTAGTTTTTGAAATTTCAAAACTTGATTTGGTGAAGAAAACTTGATTTGTCGGAAGTTGCAGGAGTAAGCTAACTGTTTTGTTATTTTTTAGAAATTCAAAGAAGAAGAAGTTATGGTTTTGAAATTGGTGAAAAGTGTTGGATTATTTTTGTGTGTTGGATTTGAGAAAAACTAAATTATATTTTGCTTACGGCCTTATAATTGATTGGGTCGGCCCTGTCTTTTATTACCAAGAAAATCCGTTGCACATAAAAAATGTTTACATGTAAATACAAAGCTTAGGTTTATAATCTCGTCAAATAAAACCTTTTTTTTATATACCAGAAAGTTTTGGGAGAAATCCGTACATCCCCTAGGCCCGAAATCATATCAGATAATATTAGTTTCGTCTAAAGTGTTAGACGAACTGGCAAACTCTAAATTTCGTCTAAAATATTTATTAGTTAAGCTACTATACTTGATAAATAAAACCTTATTTTTATATTAAAATATATTTAAAACTATGTAAAAACAAATATTTGAAAAATGTAACTCAGAGTTCTTAGCTTTGAATTACATTGTGTTTTTTATTTCTTTTACTATGATGGTAAGATATGTTTGTGGAGCTAATTATATATAAGTATAAGGTAGGGGAAATCTTTTTGAAGAGGTTCCATCTTTCAAACTCCTTTCCCAACTTTTATGATGATACGTGTGTATAATTTCAAAGCAACAATTGAATTTAACCAACTTCTTATTTCAATTAAAACCTATTTCATTTATATCTATAGTCTCACTTACACAAACTTCTAAATTCAACTTACGCAAATAAAACTCAACTATAAAATTCAAATTACGCAAAAGCTGGATTAGTGAACGTTAATAAGTTATTCTTTTGTAATAACATTGATGGTAATAACTAGGCATATATACAGCAACCAATAAAAACTCATTTGTTTTGTTTTCTGTAACGGCAATGGAAACTTTAGTTTGACCATATTCAAGTTTATTATTTTAAAAAAGAGAGAGTAAAACGTATGAATTGGTAGTCATTAATGCGATTTTATTTTCTTTCTTTTTTTCAAGCGATTTTTTTTTACTCAATTTTAAGAGTTGGAATATTTATGAAAAGTTCACCAATGCGTTTACTTTTGAAACAAAAATCATAGATTGTTTTGTATTGTTTTGTATTTGGCAAAAAAAAACATAATTGTTTTGTATTGTTTTCAAGTTGTTACTATTAAAAGGAGATAAGTTTAGTGTTTTTTTGGCCTAATTCCCCTTTTAATTGAGTTTTCTAAGCCTTTTAATCGTAACAATTTGAACTTCTTTGAATTCATCATAATTATGCATCAATTTGCAATTGGTATCCAAATTAAATGATTTTGTCATGTATAATTTTTTTTTTAGGTTGAATTAGTTTGGATTTGGAATTTGGAAAAAAAAGTTCACCAAGTTAACATCAAGTTATAATTTTTAAAAAAGTTCAAGTTGTTACGATTTTGATTTTGAAATGTTAAATTTGTAAGATTTAGGATTTAGAATTTTTATTTGGATTTAGGATTTTTGATTTTTTTGTTAGATTTGAGATGTTTATTGACTATTAAATGTTAAATTATTTACCAAGTGCGTTAGCTCAACTAGTAAAGACTCTATGCAAATCTTAGAGGTCGCTGGTTCGAGTGACGTTTATGACGAAACTAATATTACATGTTGTGGTTTCGGTTTGGGGGATTACGGACTTCCGCCCAGAACCTCTTGGTATTCAAAAAAAAAATGTTAAATTATTTTAGTTTAGTTGGAATTTGGAATTTTAGAATGTAATGCAATTTAGAATTTTATAAAATGAATAATGAAATTTATAAAATTTATGGAATTTGTAAATTTTAAAATGATTTATGGAATTTAGAAATTTTTATTTGTTTGATTTGGATTTGTTTGGTTTTTATAATTTTTTAAAAAGTTGAAGTTGTTATTGTTAAATTTTTGAAAAATTGGAAAAAAAACACCTAATTTACGTTGACTAGCAAAAAAGACATGAACTTCCTCGTCGTTAAATCCACCGTTAAATCTGCTAACGGTATATTTTTTTTGGCCAGTCAACGATAATATTGTTGATTTACTCGAAAGTCAACAAATGTTTGAAAATTTTTTTATCAGCTTGAAAGTTAGATTTTTTTTTGGCAATTCGAGATAAATTTGGTGTTTTTTTGGCAAATTTCCATTATTACATTGTCATTTCTTACTCATTTAATGATAATTGCTTTCGTTAGCTCTTTCCACCGTGACCATAATTGTTATTCCTTTTTTTCTTCTTTGGTAATGGAAATCGATTCCTTTTTCTTGAACATACAGTAGTTAAGCTTATTTAAACCATCATCGTAAAATTCAGCTTAAAAAAAAATTGATGATAAAATATATACTAATAATATATTTTTTTATCATATGTTATGTCGTTATTAAAAATATTAGATCTAGTTTAATCAATCAGCCTATGGCATGCTATTCTCCTTGCAACATTTATAGATTTATGATGGACATTTTTACAACTGATTATACCAAACTAACAAAATATTAGGTCGATGAGCTCGAAATGGACGACTCGAATCGATGATTCTATGATCCTTATTCTACATTTGATTACACTTAAGTGGGGATCTATTAGGAGGCGACTAGTTCTTGAAAGCACTAAGCTGATTTGAGTTTTCTTGGTACCAACTAGTAATCCATATTCCATAAATGGCCTCCTCTATTTCTAGCCAAAACTCTGCATCATTTATGGCTTTTTCCAAAACTTTAAGATCATTCACTTGACGATATTAAAAAGAATGAATTTAGTGTTCATGTATCGTCTCCTTAAGCGAATAGTTGACCGATATATTTTGTAGTCTAACCTCCACCCCACACATTTAATCCAGTGATTGACTATCACATTCATTTATTACAAGATTAACATCCACCATTAGTACAAACAGCATATCATGTTTTATTTAGAAATTAAATTTATTCTTCCAGCATGATCATAAAATTTACATATTTGTAGAATCAGTGAATCACGACAATAATTTTGTGTATTCATGAATATGTAGATAACTAGACTACAATTGTAAATAAAATCCCTACAATTGTAAAATATATTGATAGTATTTTAAAATTTGCTAATACATAAAAAAACTCAAGAATAATCACAAAAATACTTTAATAAATCTTTTTATTATTTTTGATGATTAGTAGATATTTGTATTCCGTAATTAGAAATTAGAAGTTCACTATCTAGCACTAAAACTTTCATACAAAGCTAGATAATCATCATTTATTTATTTATTTTCTTCTAGAAGTTTGTATAACTGTGTGCCTGCCCCAAAAAATCCAATCTAGACAAAAAAGCTACTAAAACATTATCATAAAACTATCTTTATAAAGTTTTGAATATAAATAATTCGACCTAGTATTGATCGAGTTTGTACTTAACGGACCAATCGAGGTAAGTTGTAACCGATGATTTAATTGAGCCAAAAATAGAAAGAAAACAAAAACATTTATATGAGTCTGTGAAAGAAACGTAAGAAATAAACAAATTTCCTTTAACAAAAAAAAAAAACGTAAGAAATTATGAATATAGCACACAGTTTATAGCAAAGCCCACAGTTTCACCTCCAGTTTTTTTTTTTTCGTCATTTCACCTCCAGTTCAAATGGTAGTTTTTGTAACTTGAATCCTAATTTATCTCCAAACATGAAAAAAGGTATGATTTATTTCGGTTCAGATGTTATTTCAAATTCATAGACATTAAACGCACGTTACATAACAGTTACATCAAAGAAAACAGAATAAAAATAAACTTGAATAAAAACGATGAGATATATATATATATATATATATATATATTTATGTACTCTTTCATGTATGGATCATGAAACAGACAACTAACATTTGTCAAATTTCTGTCTGTATATATATATAGAGATATGTAATTGAATGAAGTTCTGACTTTTTAGGTGTCCCAATGCTATTCTCTTTTAGTTTTAGCCACACGATTTTCAACTCGCCTTTTTATTTTTACTTATAAAAAGATACGTTTCTTTATATCTCAGTGGGGAAGAAACTAATTATAATTTGAAATCTCTTGTGTTACATTATGATTATAAGAGATTGAAATATTTGTTCCTAATTTCTTAGGTTACTATGATTAAATATTTTTTATAGTAGTTAGTAGTACTTGCTAAATCATCCAATTTTATTAGTCCGACACAAGATAAACTTAAGATCGTGGTTGTGTAAACGCTTTTTGTTTTGTTTTTCTCATTTCACGTGTCTTGTAAACTAAAAGCGTTCTTTTAGATAATTAATTACGTTGGCCGAAAAGAAATTTAATCACGACTCCTCTCTTCTTTTTTGAATTATCAAAGGTAGTTTAGGTAAATACTACTTTCTCTGTTTTAATCTAATTTCTAGTTTTATAAATTTCACCTATATTTTTAATGACAAACTAGTATTTTTCTATTAAAGGCGTTTCCTATCATTTTATTCTCCCAAAAAAAAAAATGATTCCCATCAAATAACATCTTATTTCTGTTTTTTTAAGGTGAATAAAATGATTGAAAAAGCCTTTGATGATGAAAAAACAATGACTGAAACACAAAGCCATTGTGGATGCACCAACGAAAAAGAGTTAAAGTGGAGACCTCCAGAGAATAATGAAATGAGATGTAACATCGAATGTTTGTGGTCAATATCTAATGGCTTGGCTGGGATCTCATGGTTGTTAGTAAGAGACGCATTAGGTCAGGTCTTGTTTCATAGCATAGAAGTTATTCACAAGTAACATATTGTTTTGAAGCTAAAATCAAAAGCTAAGAATGGGCATTAGAGAATATATGACACGTATCGGGCTTGTTGAGCTACACCAAGAATATATATTTTTGGACTATGGGAGTACCAATAAAAAAAAATACCAAAAAATTAATTCAGTTTTTTTTTGTCCCCATTACTCTCACAATTGTTCTGATATCACTTTTCCCTCCTGCTGAAAATATAGTATTGCTTTGTGTCATCAAAGGTCATAATTCAAACGAGAGAAAATTTAACTAATAATTGAATGAAAAAATTGTTTCCTTTACAGACTCATCACTTGGACGAAAGTAGTTGTTCTTTACTATTTATGGTCCTTTTATTCCATCTATTAGGCCTGTTACAGAGCGGATATCCGGCCCATTTGGAGATATCTGTATCCATATCCGTATCCGTCCGATCCGTGATTTCATTATCCGTATCCGGATTCGTACGAAAAACGGATATCCGTATCCGCTTTTTTTTAATTTAATATATTTTAATAATTATTTTGATTAAAAAATTAACAAATATCTGGATATCCGGGTTTTCTTAAAGATTATGGGAATTTTTTTTAAAAAAAATATGGATAATTTACGGATACGGATATCCGGTCCGAAATATTTTCATTATCCTTATTCTTATCCGGGCACCCCGGATATCCACTTTTTCTGATACGAACCCGGATACGGATCCGGATATCCTGCAAATACGGATATCAGCTAACAGGCCTACCATCTATGGCTATTTTATCTTTTTTTTTTTGTTTCTTGTTCTTCAAAAGTTATTCGTTAAATAACATGCCTCTTTTTGTTTGTAGCTAAGGAGCTCACGAACGATTTCACAATCCATAGTTTTATTCGGCAAGAACCTAATCAATGTTACGGATTGAATCGTTTTGTTTAAATTTCATGTGTTATAACTTATAAGTTAGGTTGTGTCCATTGATATATGTATTGTATCAATGTTTAATATATATTTTTTCAATAGTATGATGATGCGAAAAGTAAAATGTTATATAAATGGTCAGGGCGGAGCTAGGTGTAGAGAAGGGGTGTCAAATGACACCCATAAAAATTTAAAGTTTGGTGTATTTTGTTTAAAGTATCAAAATTAAGATCAATTTAATTGCTGTAGTGACTCCCATAAAATATATTTGCTACATTTTGACCCCATAAATAAAAATTCTAGTGCATGTGTATGATGTGCAGTATTTGTATGACGAAAGTCATGAGACAAAAGGTGACCCATGACAACTGTAGCTTTGTTCCAAAACAGTAATATCCATTTACGTACAACATCGACCGACATCTGAATCCTGTTTCCCTACAATAATGTCATTGAGATCTATTATTGATATTTTTATACGATTTTCTATTTTTATACGATTTAAAATCATCAAGAAGTTTCCATTTATATATCATAAATTTTCTTTGTAATAAATTATTATTAAAAAAATGTTAACATCACAATATAACAACTTAACAAGCGTCCAAGGCTTCATTCAAACTACCTTGTAAAACACATGGAACTACTTTTTTTAGTTTTCTTCATAAATAAAATTAAAAACTAGGGAACAAAAATAAAACACAAAATGCACATATTCTTCTTGATCATCATTATATTGTATTTCAACTTTATGACACCTTTCTTTCATGGAAATTCTGATTCCTTCCTTTAATTAAGAATTTTCCAGGTGTTGTCAAATAGATCTACACTTGAAGCTTAAAAACCTTCACCTGATAAAAATAATCATAAAAATGACACAATGTTACAAATTGTACAATTTCACAATTCTTGGGGTTGTCAACAATAGGCGTTTTGGGTTTAATTGATCTTAACAAAACTTCGTGGTGAAATCCGGTGAAAAAACAAACTTACAGGGACTGTAAAAGCCAATACCTGAGGAGTTTAATTTATTATTCTTCACTGTTATTATCAGAAGAAGACGACACCGAACTCTTTTTATCATCGCCGGCGACCCAATACTGCTTAACGGCGACGAGAATTTTCTCCGGAACAAGAGGACCATCTTCGTGATCCATTAATTTAGTATCCCATCTCATTCCATCAGCAATCTTCCTCACATCGTTCAAAACATCAACCTCATCCCGGAAAATCACAATCCCTTCCGGCCGTAAAATCCGATCTGTTTCAAGAAGTATATCCTCAAGTTTGCAGCTGCAATAACGAAATTGACCCATTAGTCACTTAAACTAAACTAGTAATGTTATCTCTGAGATTTCTCATAAAGTTCATATCTTCAGAGTTTAATCAAGGGTTAACAATTCTTAGAAAGTTGTTAGCTTTAGGGTTAAGTTAGGGTTTTTAATCTTTACCTGTGTTGATATAAGCTGAAGACACCACTAGCATGAATGAAATCGTATGTTCTTGGATAAGTTGAGAACCCTTCACACCTGCAGAGATTTGGAAAGATATTAGAAATTGTTTGTTTATGATGATGATGACTCTAGAGATTGACATTGATGGTGTATAGAGAAATTTTTACCAGTCATGGTAGATACCAATGAGACCTCTCTCATAGACAACACTCAATGTGTTCTTGTTAATAGTTGGAACCACATTCATAACCCAAGATTTAGGCGATTCAAGCGCAGCAGCTAATCCACCAAGACCAGCATTCATATCCATCACATTACGGTATCTAGTGGAACCTATCAGTCTGTTGATTCTCTTGTACGCGGTAACTCGCTTCTTCCATAGTTTTATATCTTCTTGGTATGCTTCAGCGTCGACGCCACTAATCAAACCTTTGGAGATACTTGGAGGTACTGCGAATAGCCTCTCGGGAAACTTCTTTAACTTTCCTCCAGCAACTTCTTCTTCGTTTGATACTTTAGGGAAAGGTGTAATGCACGTTTGTATCTCCTTGTACCAGACATCATCAGTGTCCTTTCTCTTGCAGGTGTCAACCGATGTTGATCTATCGCATGATCTATCGTTTATTTTCTTTCTGAAAATGGCAATGTCTCCCTTCTCATACTTCTTCTCCCAGCATAAGGACTCTGCGATTTCCTCTATTCTCTTTTGCTCGGCGTTGAGGTCTGATTTAGTTCGGTTCCACGTCTTGTAATAGGTCTTCCAGTTGATTGGAGGGCCTGATAAAACCCAGTAACCTCCAGGTCTCAAGACTCTATCAACCTCCATTAAGTAAGTTCCCTCTGTACAGAACAATCAAGATGCAAAGAGAAGAACATTATGAGTATACATTAGGCAAGAAATGTGAATTTGAGCTTAGTTTAATAGTTGGTATTTACCGTTTGCGGTCCATGGTATCAAGCATCGAGAGCATTGAGCCATATCAAAGGCTCTTGGAGGATAAGGAAGAAGAATCGATCCAAGAACAGCGATAATCGCTGGAACGCCTCTCTCAAGCGCAAACTGGACTTGCGCTTCATGGTTATCCCGTGGCGCAAACGACATAGTCAAAACATTCCTCTTAAGCATATAAGCACCCCAACTTGCAACCTAGAGATTGAATATGAATCAATAAGATTCTAAGAAATGAATAAGATATGTTTTCAAGTAGAATCGAAATCGACTTACCCCACATCCGGTGTCCAATGCGGTTCTAACCGAGCCATCTTTGATTGGGATAACAGAAGCTAGCTCTTCTATATACGCATCCGCGCCTTGAGGAAACATAGTTCCTCCACCAGGGAACTTAAACACATTTCCTTGAAACTGAACCCAATTCTGACCAGCTTTTTCAACAGTCAAACTCTTGAAAGGAGCATTAGCATAGTGAACATAATCTCTGCTTTTAGGCCAAGGGAATGGAGTCATATACCCTTTAGGAGCAGGAACAAGACAACGAAGTTTCTCATTCTCAGGAGGACAATGTCTCTCTCTATAAATCATGTTCTCTCTCGGGAACGTCATGGCTCGGTCTTGCTCTTGACAAGGCGTGTAATCCTTAAGCTTCACATCACAGGGCTTGAAAGAAACAGGTTTAGGATTAGCTCTTTGAGGTATCTTCACAGTGTTGTGATGAGGTTCAAAGTCAAGATCAGTGACAATATCAGTGCACTGTGCTTGCTTTGTTATCTCCATAGCTATGCTATCTCCTTTACCAAATCCACTCTTTTGCCATGCTCCAAGAAGGTAGAAGAAACAACATAAACCAACCACAACTAGTAGAGATAGTGAACTTCTCGATCTGTTATTCCCTGGTGGGTTATGCTTAGAACCCATGATTCTTTTTGAAATCTCCTGAAGCATTATAAACAAATCACAAACTTGATTCTTAGTAAAACTCACTACTTTGAGCTAAAATAGATCAAGATTTGTTATAACGATCCAACAAATAATTCACATTAAGTGATACCAACTAAAAATCAAGACTTTAGCAATTGAAATCTAGGGTTTATCGATTCAAAGGATTAAACCTAACATAAAGGGATTTAAAGATAGTAACTTTAGCATTCAAATGAAAAACCCAGAACGGATCTTGTTTAAAGAAATGAGCTTGAGAGCTATGAAACGAAATTAGAGAAGAGAGAAATAGTAACCTGGTCGATGCAGATCTTGAAGCAGAGAGACTCTAAATCACTTTCTTATCTCAGATCTCTCTGTGGCTTTAGCTCTTTCAGTGATGAGCTTGCAGAAAGAAAGTACTTTTAAAGATTTGAGTGTGACAGAGAGAGAACTCAACTTAAAATAATGTCTTCTTCGTCTTCACTAATCGGAACACTTAATTGAGAGATTTGATTTTAACTTGATTCAGGCGCGTTTGATTATATTCGATTTGAAAATATTTTTTAAAAAATTGTTTGGAATTATAAATGTGTGTAGTTTCGCAGCAAGATCTTAATAATATATAATATATAATGTTAGAATAGACATAGATTTAGATCTAATCTTGCACATGCAGCCATATGTATTTTCAAAACCCTTTTTGTGTGCGTTTGTAACAAAACTATACTATATTTAAATATTTTAAGCTTGTAGTTAGTTGAGTTACCTACCACCATATCTTAAAATAAAAATTTGAGATTCTGGTTAACCATTATTGGAACAAATACTTGAAGTTGGATACATAACAAACACTTTTGTTTTATATATTAAGAAAGGATTAAACCCCATATGTTCAAAGATTGCATATAATGTGAATTGAGTACATCTATAATTGTGCAAATAAAAAAGGTTATGTGACATGAGTCAAAGAATCTTGTCGTCGTCCCAAGTTGTCCATATCAAGACAGTTGACATACTCGTTACTTAGATCTCCTACCGACACTTGCATCACCGTCAACAAAACCGACTTAAATCGGTTATTTACCGTCAACAAAACCGACTTAAATCGGTTTACTGCTAAATATAATTCCATCAACTAAAAAAGGAGACGAAATTTTAAGTCTTAAACGTCCTCTATAATTCATTAAAATGATAGATTTCTAAAAATCCAAAAGAAACCGGCAGAAATTTTATTACCGGTTAAGGTTATGATGAAACACTACGAACATGAATCATTTATCTGCTCACTTCAGTGATTTTTCAGGAATTTGTCTTATGCACCATAAATTTTGGGAAGATAATACTAATATATTAAATACTAAATGAAATGTTAGAGATTGAACAATCAACAACACTTAAGAGCAAAAAAACAGTGCAAGTCATATAGAGATCTCTCACATACAAAACTGTAATTGAAACGATGTAAAGATTTGAGAAGTTGTTGCGTTTCAAGCAGTGTAAGCATTCTTGGCGTTCCTGTCGAGCTTCTTCGCATCCTCCTGAAACATAACCAAACCAAAATATACAAAGAACAAACAGTGAGAGATCTTATAGAAAAAGACTTTTTGAATTAGTATCAAAGAGAAAGCTCTCTTTTCTTACATGGATGATGAAACCTATGCTGTTGTTGTAATCAAGAAACTCCTTCCATTGTTTTCCAATGCTCACCTGCAACAAGATTTATAAGCATTAAGGCAGATTGTAATAAAGCTTAATGGGTTTTTGATCGAGAAATCGTCTCCTTTTCTTTACCTGAGCAGCTTCGTTTGAAGAGTTTTTAGTCCAAATAGATATCCTTTCTTGCTTTCCTCTAATGTTCACAACAGCTCCACAGATTTCATCTCCATGATCAAACTGTTCTCCAATCAATGCCAGCAACTAAACAAAGCGAGCACGCGAAAAAGAAAAACCCGATTAGATGAGGAAACAAGAATCAAGTAAAAGAAGAAGAATAAAAAAAACATACAGTGTAGAGCCAGCTCTTATCAGACTTCTCCTTAGGGAAAGTCATAGTCCATTTGCCTCCGTTTGCACAAATAGGATCTTCCCACTTAGGTTCAATATTGTGTTTGAAACAGTAGAAATCAGCTCCCTGAGTTAACTTACTCGGATGCCTCATGTTATTGTACAAACTACAAAGCAAAGTAAAACGTGTTAATACCATAAGAAGTCGAAAGAACAATACACAAGCCAATTAGAGATTCACAACCAAAAAGAGCACAAGACAATTCAATCCAATAGATCTTTTTCAATGTTTAGTTGTTAGGAAGCAAACAACTGAGAATTTTTAGATCGAACTGTTGCTTTAGATTAAAACACAAAATCTTAAACCCTAACATAAGCTCTAGCTACAAAATTCAAACACTAAACAAAGCAATTCATCAGAAACATATAAAAACAGTGACTTTTTCAATGTGATCTTCTAATTCAGTAACAAAGAACATAAATTTTCTCGAGAAATCAGAATCTAAACAAAACCCAGATATCAAATAATTGAATTAAACAGAGATTGATTCCTAAAAATCGAAAATTTTCAAAAACCTAACCTCCAGAATTCTTCAACAGTCGAGAAAGTGAACACAGATCGCAAGGAGCTTCCCCAAATCGTCTGCTTCGATTTCACAGAAGGATTATCAAACCAGAAAGTCCATGAATGCTCCAATGGATGCGATTGAGGAATCGCGGATTTGCTCGATTCGTCTACATCTCCGTCTCCTTCTCCACCAACGATCTCTCCTTCTTCGGTATCATCACCTTCCTCATGGTATCGATCAATCGGATTCTCTATAGAATTAGGGTTTGCTTCTTCATTAACAACAGGTTTGGGAGTGTCTTCTACC
The DNA here is from genome assembly GCA_028015245.1 of Cardamine occulta. NCBI lineage: Eukaryota > Viridiplantae > Streptophyta > Magnoliopsida > Brassicales > Brassicaceae > Cardamine > Cardamine occulta. The sequence goes on along the minus strand of CM051386.1, from coordinate 10,449,775 downwards.
GCCATTGTTTCTACCAACTGCGACTCTCTGTCTCCTCCTCTTTCTCGTCTCCAAAACTATAATGTGTACTTCTTCTTGTAGGGTTAATTCTGATACGGCGTCGTTTATGTCCTGTTTTGGGCCAAAGATATAAATAACAAGTATTTTGTATCAACTTAGAATCTAAGACTATAATGAGCTTTTTTATATTGGGCTTTGGCTTGTGGAGGCTCATAGCCTACATATTTAATAGGCTGGGCTCATTTTGCAGCGATTAATCGATAATTCAAGGTTTAAGACGTTATAGTCATACTTAGTGATTGAAAATTTGTAATTATTAATCGTTAATAGCCGAAACCCGATTATAAAGCTAAGAAAAAATCAAAATCAAAAATCAAAATTTTGTAAGGCCTCAAGTTTGTAATTATTATTATGTTATAGTTACATGTTTTGATCTCTACGAGCAGTGCCGACCTTGAGTTTTCAGTGTGACTAGAAGAGAGAGAAAAAATTGACTCCTCACACATAATAAAAAATTTTTTGGCCAAATTTTCAAAAATTGGCCCCTTCATACATACATTTTTTTTTTCAAATTTGAGGCCCCAAACCCATGATTCGCATGCTCGTGTTCAGGCCGGCTCTGTCTAGGAGTAGTGACATTTTAATTTTTTGAGTTGTATTTTAGTTTCATGTGTTTTCCCTTTTAAATGGTTTTATCTTCAAGGAAAATCTTGTTTTTGACAGTCTTATCTTATATCCGAAAATATTAACTCTTTTACCAGTTTTGTATTTTAAAAAAATTTAATATTAAAATCTCAGATGACAAAAAGAAAAAAAAAATCGCCAAATCCGGTCTGGTTGCCAAAATCTATTATTGAAAAGATGTGGGCTGTTAAAAATTTGAGAGATTTACATAATGTAGAAGCATTACTAGCTTTGGACTATATTATAATTACATAAACATATATTATTATTATTATTGATCATGATATTTATTTGTAGTGTAATACTAGTTTGTATTAATGTTATCAGTGGATCACTGCACTAATTCAAATTCAAACTAATCCTTATATTACGAGTCGAAAGCGAATTAGACGTCAACACTTTTGACGATTAAAGAGTTTGTCTTACCTGTGTAAATTGTAATCTACCCAGTATAGTATATTAGGTATATCGTTTACCAGATATTAGGTTTTTAACTTTTTATATATATACCACAGGGAATAAAAGATTTAATAATGTTTTGCAGTCGAATGTATTCTATTTTTTACTTCATCGTTGATAGTGACGTATAACTGAGTGAATCTGGTTCTATTCCATTAACTGTCAGATTTTGTTTATTGTGCATCACTAGTATAACTAGTATGTATAATAAAATAGATAACTAGCTTGTTGTATAGAATATACTCAAAAAGATATTCTTCACACCACACCAGTCCGAGATTTTGTTTAATTTATATGCTATTCTTTAGATTTTAATTATAAGAAATACGATTATTTGATTAACTGCAGAAACGTAAGTGCATGGCTTGCTATATGCCGTAAAGCCAAGAATCTCGAATGTTATACATGTTTCAATTATATATATTTGATAGTACGTAATTCGAGAAGAATAATTTATAAATTTGCTTTAATTGTCAACCACTCTTTATCCCAAGAAAATAAATAGATTGTCAACTACTCTGAATATAATTAATCGCATAACTTCTCATTCTCAGTGCATGTAATTAATTAAAGTAAAACCAAAAACGAAACATAAACATAGAAGACAGATTTTACCGAGTTCAGATTTCAGAATGGAGCCCTATGTCTCGGGCCAAAATTGATTTGCAATCCACTAAATTACAGTCACAAAATACACTTAATTATTAACTCCTCCCTAGTCTCCCTTAACCTGATTTGAACATATATAGTTCAACCACGAGGTCCACGACCAATCTTTGAATCCTCCTAGTTTCAACTCAAACCGTAACCATCTATTTAAAACCACAAGCTTCCAATACATGAGTCGCTAAACAAATGAAATTTTTTCACTAATCCATCGCTAAAATAAATTCACAAAAGTCACTACCGAAAATTACTTTAAATTTTTATACTTTTTGTAAGAAAAAAAAAGAGTCGGTTGCTTTTTAATTCTGTAACTAAAGTTAGCGACGCGACGAGTGTTTAATCATGGATCAAAATTTGTCGCTAGTTGACGTTATTTTCTGTGAAAGAAGTGACTCGTTTTTCTTTAGTCTAGAAGTGATGGTTTTAATTTACTACATATGTGATAATTGATAAATGATGAGTTATGAGTTATGATTCGTATGGTAATGCCTAATGCGTCGTATAGTTTTGTTCCATTATTCTAGAAAGATTAGATCAATCAATCTCTCTTTTGAATTTATTTTTCCTTTTACAAAAATCAACATTTCTATTTTTTTTTTTTGAAAAAGCAAACTAGAAAAGCATGTCCAAAGAACAGAAAAAATTGAACTCCGTACGTAATTAAATGATGTATATATTGTATTAGTATTCTCGCTGTATCTTTACAAATTCAAAGCCAGCATATATAATATAATTCATGTTATTACAAAGTGGTGATAGCTCACTTGGTGGTCAAGGACTTAAGGATTCATTTGGAATGGAGATTGAGTCTTTGTTTTCAGGTTCGAATCTTCACTCGGAAGATATGATTTAGAATTTGTTAAGGAGAGTGTATTGAACTGACTACTGAGCATTTGAATAGATGTTACTTTAAATAACAAATTATATTTTTTTTTGTCAAACAAATTATATGTTATTAAAACATAAATTTTAAAATATATTTTAAAATATAATGTTATTAGATTAATGATTTTAAATTATAGAATAAAATTCATTGTTATTGAAAACATCTTAAGAATTAAATTTTAGAGGATGTATTGGATAAATAATTTGATCTTTGTATTTTTAAGTAAAAAATCTCATTACAATTATATGCTATTCTTTAGATTTATATGCTATTTTTTAGATTTTAAAGTTTCATGTGAGATTTTATGAGATTTCTTAGTTAAAAATGCAAAGATAAAAATTTCATGGTTTTAGATGAAATTTCGAAAAATTTAATAACAAAATTATTAATTCACCAAAATACAATCAAATCATCTCAAATCTCTTCAAATTATTTATCAAATCTTACCAAAAGCTGGTCCTGAGTAGAGTTGAGATTATAGACCAAAAGACATGAACTTATTTGCTAACAAAATAATAACAATAATAATAATAATTCAATTTTATGAGAAAAATAAAATATTAACGCATAATTTCTTAAATCCCTAACAACTTAAAACGCAAACGTCAAGGAGAGTAAAACTAGTATTTAACTATGAAACTCTATATTAAGGAGAGACGAACATAAAAAAAAAAGAGAGTAATTTAGTGAGTAATATATATATAAGTGAGATCTAAGAAAAAATCTATAACGGTATTTGAAAACTCACCACCTTTTTCTCCCCTCTCTTCGTTGTCTCACTTATGTTGAGGTCTCTTTCTCTATTTCTCCTTCTAGAAACTCTCTAAGATTCTCATATTTTTACAGTCTGGATTAATTTTTGTTTCCAATTTGTTTTTTTTTTCTCTTCTTCAAGAACGCGTAACAAATTTCGATCTCTCTTTCTACGCAATATATAAATAAAGCCCTTCTCTTATAGATCTCGTGAAAGTTTATACTTTTTCCTATAAAGTATCAACTTTTTCGTAGGAAAATTATGAAGAAAGAAGAGGAGAAAGAAGTAACAATGGAGGAGAAATCGAAGAAGAATAATGATGGAGGAAATCAGAAAGTGTCGTTTCACAAACTGTTTTCGTTTGCCGACAAAACTGACGTTGTTTTGATGACTGTCGGGACTATCGCCGCCGTTGGTAATGGCCTTACTCAGCCGTTCATGACTCTAATCTTTGGCCAGCTCATCAATGCCTTTGGCACTGCCGATCCAGATCATATGGTTAAAGAAGTTTGGAAGGTTAGGGTTTTTTTTTTTTTGATATTTTATAATATAATTTTTAGAGTATCTTTTAATTAATTTTGGGGTTGATTAGATCGGGATGAATTTTCTTGATAAGGAAAGAATACATCCTTGATTTAAGGAGCCGGATTAATATTATTCTTGATTTCAGTGATTATCCAATGTTCCATAATTATAACATTTTGTGATACTATTTTGTTACCGAGTTATTTTGGTTTAATTAAGAGTTCTTCTAGAGGCTCCCAAGTCTCAATGTATTAAGCTTTGAAAAGAAAAAAGTTTTATATGCTGCCAAAAAAAATAAAAAATTATGATTATGATGTAACTTAAATAGTAAACACCCTTTAATTGTATGCTTTACATCACATTGATTGATTTAACTATACTTTATTTCTTTATGAGTTACATGTAATTTGAATTATAAATAAATACACATTAATGGAGTTTACTGTTTTCTTTGTTTTGAAGATAATAGACAAAGATAGTGTTTATTTAGCCTTTACTTTAAAGTTAAAATTGAAAGCAACTTTAGTTTTTTTTTCCGAATTTTGGCGTGAAAAATAATTGAGTAAGTAGCTAATTCATCAAACTTACTGACTTTTACGTTTACAGGTTGCTGTAAAGTTTATTTACCTTGCAGTATACGCTTGTGTCGTCGCCTTCCTCCGTAAGCTTAATAGTCTCTGTTTTTTTGGTGCCCTAACTTGTATTCCAAGCTAACACTTTCTTCTTAAAAATTTCTTCAACAGAGGTCTCATGTTGGATGGTAACTGGAGAACGTCAATCTGCCACAATTCGTGGTTTATACCTAAAAACGATATTAAGACAAGACATTGGCTACTTCGACACGGAGACAAACACCGGAGAGGTCATCGGAAGAATGTCTGGAGACACAATTCTGATTCAAGACGCCATGGGAGAAAAGGTTTTTTGAATTTTGAACTGAATTTAATCACAAACAAATGATTTCTTGCGACATAAGATACTGAAAAAACTGTTTGTTTTGATGCTTACAGGTTGGAAAATTCATACAACTAGTAATGACTTTCTTTGGAGGATTTGGGATTGCGTTTTATAAAGGTCCGCTTTTAGCGTCTGTTCTTCTCAGTTGCATTCCTCTGATTGTGATCGCTGGTGGAGCCATGTCAATGATCATGTCTAAAATGGCTGGTCGTGGTCAAGTCGCTTACGCTGAGGCTGGAAACGTAGTTGAACAAACCGTTGGAGCCATTAGAACTGTGAGTTTTCTCTTCTTCATTTTTTTTCCAACATTACTAAAAATCAATCTCTGCGTTTTTCATTACCGCGATTTTGTTTTCTCAGGTAGTAGCGTTTACGGGAGAGAAACAAGCAACGGAAAAATACGAGAGGAAGCTCGAGATTGCTTACAAGACTATGGTTCAACAGGGTTTGATCTCTGGTCTAGGTCTCGGTACAATGCTAGCTGTGATCTTCTGCAGCTATGGTTTAGCGGTTTGGTATGGAGCAAAGCTGATAATGGAGAAAGGTTACAATGGTGGACAAGTCATCAATGTGATTTTCGCAGTCTTGACAGGAGGAATGTGAGTTAGAAATCCTAATCCCTCAAAATTGACTCATTGTATATGATCTTACGTGTTCATCAAGCTACCTCGTGTTGTTAGGTCGTTAGGGCAAACATCGCCGAGTTTGAATTCTTTCGCGGCAGGACGAGCCGCAGCTTTCAAAATGTTTGAAACGATCAACAGGACTCCAAAGATTGATGCTTACGACATGAGCGGTTCGATTCTTGAGGAGATCAAAGGAGACATTGAGCTTAAAGATGTTTACTTTAGGTATCCAGCTAGGCCTGATGTTCAGATCTTTGCCGGATTCTCACTCTTTGTACCAAACAGCACAACAGTGGCTCTGGTGGGACAGAGTGGAAGCGGGAAATCAACTGTTATCAGTCTAATCGAGAGGTTCTATGATCCAGAATCAGGACAAGTATTGATAGACAACATTGATTTGAAGAAACTTCAGCTCAAATGGATAAGAAGCAAAATTGGTTTGGTTAGTCAAGAACCAGTGCTGTTTGCTACCAAAATAAAGGAGAACATAGCTTATGGGAAAGAAGACGCGACTGATCAGGAGATTCGAACTGCGATTGAGCTCGCTAATGCGGCTAAATTTATCGACAAATTCCCTCAGGTGCTTTTAAATTTTCAATACAAAAACTTACATTAGGAGGAGGTTGAGCTTGTTTTAATCGAAATTCTCTATGTAATTAGGGTTTGAATACAATGGTAGGAGAGCACGGGACGCAAATGTCAGGCGGGCAGAAACAGAGGCTTGCAATCGCTAGGGCGATTTTGAAAAACCCTAAAATCTTGCTTTTAGACGAAGCTACAAGTGCTTTAGACGCAGAATCCGAACGTATTGTTCAAGACGCGCTTGTCAACTTAATGTCAAATCAGACAACCGTCGTGGTCGCTCACCGGTTGACCACAATCAAAACTGCGGACACAATCGCGGTTGTCCACCAAGGGAAAATCATCGAGAAAGGTATAAAAGTTACCGTGTGCAAGTGGTCTGTTTTGAAAACAATAACGTGGACGATAAGTAATCGAATTTGAATATTTTATAGGAACTCATGATGAGATGATTGAAGATCCGGAGGGAGCTTATTCACAGCTTGTTCGTCTTCAAGAAGGATCAAATAAAGAAGCTAACGAATCAGAGAGACTTGAAACGAGCTTAGACGTTGAGAGATCAGGAAGTCATAGGTTATCATCAGCAATGAGAAGATCGGTTAGCCGGAATTCATCGAGTAGTCGCCATTCTTTCTCTCTAACTTCTAATTTCTTCATACCGGGAGCAGTTAGCGTTAACCAGACTGAAGATATCGAAGATGAGGAAAAAACCGTGAGGCACAAGAAAGTGTCATTAAAACGCCTTGCTCGTCTCAACAAACCGGAAATTCCGGTTTTATTGCTTGGTTCAATTGCTGCAATGTTTCATGGAACATTATTTCCAATCTTCGGTTTGCTGCTTTCGAGCTCGATAAGTATGTTCTACAAACCACCAAATATATTGAAGAAAGATTCACGGTTTTGGGCGTTGATTTACGTCGCTCTCGGTTTAGCCAATTTCATCATGATACCGATTCAAAACTATTTCTTTGGTGTTGCTGGTGGGAAACTGATTAAACGTATCCGATCAATGACATTTGATAAAGTTGTTCATCAAGAAATCAGTTGGTTCGATGACACATCAAATTCCAGGTAATATAATCTTTTTATCCAATCGCTACACCGCGTTCGCCTTTTGTATGTTTCTTTGGCTTTATCTGCGTTTTGTTACAGCGGCGCGATTGGAGCGAGATTGTCTACAGATGCTTCAACAGTGAGGAGTTTGGTAGGCGATGCATTGGCGTTAATAGTACAGAACATAGCAACTGTAACCACTGGGTTAATAATAGCCTTTACAGCGAATTGGATGCTAGCTCTCATAGTTCTTGGTCTCTCACCGTTTATTGTAGCGCAAGGATATCTTCAAACCAAGTTCTTGACTGGTTTTAGCGCGGATGCTAAGGTTTAAAAATGGCTAACGTTTTTTTTTGGTTTTATCCCGGTTTAGTCGGTTTAGTTTTAGATTACTGATCTTGTTTATCCCGGTTTAGGTGATGTATGAAGAAGCTAGTCAAGTGGCGAATGATGCAGTGAGTAGCATAAGAACGGTTGCTTCATTCTGTGCAGAGGGGAAAGTGATGGATTTATACCAACAGAAATGTGATGGACCGAAGAAGAGCGGTGTTCGATTAGGTTTTTGGAGCGGTGCGGGTTTTGGTTCTTCTTTCTTTTTTCTCTATTGCATCAATGCAATATGTTTCGTTAGTGGTGCGTGGTTGATTGAACTAGGTAAAGCTACGTTTGGTGAAGTCTTCAAGGTAAGAAGAGAGAAAAACATTTCCGGTTTAATTAACACCCGTTTTGGTTTAATGATCTTGAGAGGTTTTTTTTTTCTACTTGATATTTACAGGTTTTCTTTGCATTGACGATTATGGCTATTGGAGTTTCTCAAACTAGTGCTATGGCACCTGATTCAAGCAAAGCTAAAGACTCAGCAGCGTCGATTTTCGATATTCTCGATAGTAAACCGAAGATCGATTCAAGCTCTGATGAAGGTACAACATTACAAAACGTTCATGGAGATATCGAATTCCGACATGTTAGTTTCCGGTATCCGATGCGACCTGATGTTCAGATTTTCAGAGATTTGTGCTTAACTATACCTTCCGGGAAGGTAAAAAACAGAGCATTTTCTTTCACCGGTTTAAATTGAATTCACTGGTTAAATATTGTTTTTTTGTTGGTTAATTTTTTCAGACCGTTGCACTTGTTGGAGAGAGCGGGAGCGGGAAATCAACGGTAATAAGCATGATTGAGAGGTTTTATAATCCGGATTCCGGCAAGATTTTAATCGATCAGGTTGAAATTCAGACATTTAAATTGAGTTGGTTAAGACAACAAATGGGTTTGGTTAGTCAAGAACCGGTTTTATTCAACGAGACAATCAGATCAAACATAGCTTATGGTAAAACCGGTGGAGCTACAGAGGAAGAGATTATAGCAGCTGCACAAGCCGCAAACGCACATAACTTCATTAGCTCATTGCCTCAAGGTTACGAAACATCGGTTGGAGAACGCGGCGTTCAGCTATCGGGCGGTCAGAAACAGAGGATTGCGATTGCGCGTGCGATCTTGAAAGATCCAAAGATTTTGTTACTTGATGAAGCAACAAGTGCGTTGGATGCAGAATCTGAACGTGTGGTTCAGGATGCTCTTGATAGAGTTATGGTGAATCGAACGACTGTAGTTGTGGCTCATAGGCTTACGACGATTAAGAACGCAGATGTGATCGCTGTTGTGAAAAATGGTGTTATTGCTGAGAAGGGAAGGCATGAGACACTGATGAAGATTTCAGGTGGTGCTTATGCTTCTCTTGTTACTCTACACATGAATGCTAATTGAAAGAGTTTTTTTTTCTTCCAGGAAGAGAGATTTTGGTTTCGATTCGTTATTTGTTTCAATGTTTTAACTCATAAATTTGAGATACACAGATCCTTTTTACTTCTTGGATTTGTATTTTCAAGAGCGTTGGATAAGAACGTTCACTCTTCAACAAACACCAAATAAAAGATATTTTTGGAGGTAAAAGCTATTTTGGATAAACAAATATGAACAAGAGTAGGAAGTGACAAAACAGAGAAAAAAGTATTTCAGACACAAATGTAAAGAAAAAATATGAAATCTTAGAAGAAGAGACTCAGTAAACTTCAGAAGCAAAGTTGTTTGTCGGAAGTCTCTGTCGCTTCTCAATATAAGCCATAGGAAACCAACCAGCTTTGCCTTTACATTCTCCTTCAGCCCAACCGGTTTGGCTCACCTGAGAATACAAAAGAAAAAAAAAAAGAAGCACAAAGACTTGAGTTTCATGCTCATACCACAAAGATTGTTTTTTTGATTATATGAATAATATGTGAACCTTTCGAACAACAATGTAATCTCCTTTGTCCAAGTCTAGTTCTTTCTCTGAAGCAGCGGAAAACGGATGAATCACCTGTCGATAACAGATATGTTGCTTATGAAGTGTCTTTTTCTTTCTCTGAGATTACACGATGATGATATTAAGATAAAACTTACTTCAGCTAGAAAGTATGATGTTTTCTCTGAGCTGTTCTCTGTTGGAATCGCAGGAGGAGCAGATTCTTTGTGTTGTTTCTCGGTCACCATCTAAGAAACACGGTAAGGCCAAAAAGTATGAGCTTTTTGATGATATCAGATATGAGAAAGATTTTATCATTTATCCATTACTAACCTCGGCTTCAATGTCACTGAGTACTGCAGCTATTCTTAGATGATAATTCTTTTCCCCTTCGACCTTGAGTTGAATAAGCGATAATAGTAAAAACAGTAATCATCGTACAACACGAAAAAAACTGATGTGTATATAAAACATACCATAGCCACAAGCCTTTGGAAAGTGAGTCTATGTTGCTGTGATTCAACAGCAGCCAATGCAGCAGTTGCTTCTTTACCGAGAACTGCCATGTTTGCTTTTAGCTCTTGCATCTTTGCTTCTGCTAGTTGAAGCTTTGCCACGTTTTCTGGAATCGGAGCTTCTCTTACACGCGCTTGCCTTCTTGAAACTTCCGTTGCCTGTTTTGCTTTTTGAATTTTAACTTACATTACAATATAGCTAACATCATCATAGAACTGAGATTTTAAGAAGATTACATGTGTCTCTGCTTCTTGTCTCATGCGGCTATAACGTTGAGCAAGATGACGAGCATCTTCAAGAGGAGAACCAGCAACCATAGCTCTAAGAGGATCCAATACCTTAACGCATTCCAAAAAGGGTTCCTCTTGTATTATCTTCTAGATTAAGTTCTAAGCAACATACTAATATTAGAATAGATAATCCAAATCAAACCTGAGAAGCCAAAAGCTTGTTGAAGTCTTCTTGTTCTTTCTCTACATGTTTTCGAGCATCACCGTATATAGCTGCAGCTTTAGCTAGAATATTCTCATCGATGTTCTGACTGTTTTCGGTTCCATATTTACAGCAGTCTTCAGCCAATTTGGTTCCTGACATTTTAAAGATTATTAAAAAAAATCCCGACAAACGTTTTATCGTCAGAAATAGGCAACACAAAATAGTCACTCATAAGTACCTGCTTCAATGTGTCTGAGACCAATGGAAGTAAATGCTTCAGCTGCTTTAACTATCTCTCTTTGGAACTCCTGAAAGTGACAATTACATATGCTTGAGGATATTATACTTTGATGATTGAATCATATAGAAACCTTCTCCCCTAAAAATACACTCATATACACAACGAGATCAGACTCAAGACTCAAGTCAATTTGAGTCTAACCTTAGCAGAGCGAGTAGACCTGTAAAGCTTCTCAAGTTGATGATGCCTTTGCATTTCAAGCTCATCAATCACCATTACATCTGAGCTTTCATAGCCAGTCCCACTGAATTGCTTGATCACAGCCTACATTACCACACACCAACACGAATCATCACTAAGATTGTGTAAGCAAACAAAGTCTCTATAACACTAATACACAAATAAAAGTACTTGAATCAGCATCGATTCTGACAATATTCAATTCGTATACAACTTGCAAGATCAAACATGAACAACACACACAAAAAAAATTCCAGATTTTATCCAAAATTAGCAGATTCCAAGATCATTAATACTCGCGACTAAATGTAGAAACTAATGGAATTACCAGTTGTTGCTTCGCCACTTGATCCCTGAGCTTACTCGCTTGTCTTCTAAACGCATCCATTGTCACTTCTCTATCCTCTTGATTTACTAAAAGAGGCAACCTTTAGGGTTTTGAGAAGAATTGGGAAATCTCACTTCGATCAGACCAGCTTAGAAACTGACAGAACAGATCAGATCTGATTCAAAGATTGTAGAAATGTATGTTCTTCGACTCGATGTGTCACACTGATCCTCGAGAGAAAAATCACAGAGCACACGCGTCGAGCCGGGTTGGGTCAAAATGCTTACATTGAATTGAACATCTAAAACTGAACCGAACCGGTCTAGTCCGGTTACGTGACGATTATTATTGAACAATTAATTATCTAAATGATTTCGCATAAACAGAGGATAAATAATTAAAAAATAAAGAAACACATCTGACATGGCCACCTTCACAACCACTTGTTGATTGTCCCCACTCCCCATATCATTTGTCCTAACTGCCATAACATAATTATAATCTGAAAAGACAAGCCTATATTTTTATTATTTTCTTATTAAATTTATATAAATTCCTATGTTACCAACTATGTACAACTTTAGTGAGATATTTACCATCTTCTTTATAAATGTATAAATTTTGGCTCTATTTATATTAAAAAAACATTCAACAAAAATAGTGTTACATCAGCCTTCACTAATGCAACCGCCTCAATTGCTGTAATGAATTCAACGAAAAATTTCACACAAAATTGCAATTTAATATTGTGACTTCTAGTTGCTTAATAGGGTTAAATCTAGCAAAACCAAACTAAATCAACTTACTGCCATTTTGTATCTATATTTATCATAATCAGTTAGTATACCAACATTGGACTTAAATTGTATACGTTATTGATAGAAATTCTTAAAACCAATTTATGAAAAAATGAACAGCAAACTATTAAAAAAAAACCCAAACACACTAAAAAAAAAAAACTTACAAAAACTCTATCCATTATGTTTCCTTAGTTACATAATTACATCTGACTAAATTAGGAAACGGAACAAACGCGGAAAATAAATGAAACAAACGCGGAAACAAATACACAATTAGTGATATTTGCAGTCAATAAAACGAAACGAGAAACAAACCTAAACTTTCCCACTTCGACCATTTGATTTTTAAAACTTTACAAGTCTCTCACACACAAAAGACGCCATTTTTATTTTTTCCCTTATTTTACAGAGAGAAATTGAAGAAGAGACAACCCACGATCCGCCATAGCTGTAGAGATCCCCCACCAAAAAAAAAAAACGAAGCTCTAATCATGCCTCCAGGTGCTAAAAAAAGGAAAGCTGCCAAGAAAAAGCAAGAAGAACAAGCTTCTTCTACTCAAATCAATCTCAAATCCAACAACCATGGTTAACCAACACTACTTTTTCTTTTGCTTTTTTAATCCTTGTCTCTCTGTTTTCTCAATTATTCAATCATATACACGTTTTGGCGACCTTTTGTCTTTGCTGTTTATATTAGCTTCGCTTTGAATCTGAGTTTTCACTTTGTTCTCTTTATATAGTTTCTTCAAGTTTGGATTTTTGATTGTTTTGTGCTCATTAATCTGAACAAATGGGTATCTTCTTACTTCGTTTTTTATCCTTCACTGTATTTCGATTTGGGGTTTTAGGATAAAAATTTAGGGATTCCAAGTTTTAAAGTTTTGATCTTTCGGTTAATTTTATCATGTTCTGCTTTGTAATTCATCTGGGTTAAATCTAAGTTTTAAACATGGGAAGTTTTGGTTTTATTTGTCAGATTCATTATTATGATTGAAATTGTTTATCTCTGATGCTTTGATTTGATTAGTAGCTGTTTCAGTTTTGTTTACTATTTTGATTCATTCTTTGGATTGTAGTTAGATTTGTGTTGAGCAATTACTGATAAGTCACTCTATTAGTGAAATTGATTTGATTTGTTAACTGATGTGCTAGATTCGAGAAGCCAAGGCGAAAAGGAGAGCAATGATGCTGTCAGAATTGAAAAGGATACTGATGAGCGGATAGAGATCACTGATTCAAGCCATGATCATGATAAGAGCTCTAGTAGCAGCAGTAGTAGTAACAGTAGTAGCAGCAGCAGCTCGGATGATGAATCCAAAGAAGTCAATAAGATAGATGATGGTGATGATAAGGAGACTGGTGATTCGGTTTCTGAAGTTATTACTGTGAGTTCTGTGCCGGATCAACCTCTGCCAATTGCTGGAGATGCTCCATTTATGGGAGCTACTGCTAATGTGATTGTAGAGAATACTGGTTTGATGGAGTCAGCTATGGCTAGTGATATCAAATCTGGAGAACATATCGAAGTCTCTCATGTTGAGACAATAATCTCAAACGAGGCTGATGAGATACCTTTGCCTAAACCAACTGAGATTGCTGCTGGAGTCTCTCTTGCATCTGATGAGAATAGGCAGCCATCTTCAAGTGCAACCTACACTGATGTGAAAGAAAACGAGGGAAAAACATCGCCTCTTGCAGAATCCAACGGTGTTCCTGAAGGCAGCAGAGAATCTGAAGTTGTCATATCTCATGAAGAAGAGGTCTTTATTGTTAACCCATTTGGTTCCTTTTTTTTGTTGTTTATTGTTACCAAAAAGACTAAACTCAGTTTTCTCTCAGGCTCCCGTGCGACCAACACATGGAATTGCGCAAAGAACCTCATGGTTTAGTTGTTGTGGCTTGTTTGATGTGGTCACAGGATCCAGTAGATAAACTCAGGTAACCCCCAACTTCTACCTTCCTCCTTAAACAATGTTGTATTCACAATCTCTCTGTTTTGTAAGCTTCATGAGTGTATATAGTTCATGGATAACAACCATATGAAAGCATTTATTTCAGAATTTTTGTAGCAAGTCTCTATACATCAATGGTACTGTCAAGTAAAAATGGTCTCAATCCTACATTGCTAATCACATGTTTTTGAGTTGTTGATGAGTTATATTTTATCTTCTCGCAGAAACAGTGTTGCCTATAAACTCAGAAGCTGCAGAAGCGTTATAACGGCTAAGGATTCTCGGTTTCTTCTCTTGTTTAGCTGTGAAAATTCAGTAACTTGATCAATAAAGGTCTCTCAAATCACAAATTTTCTCACATGAAAGAGTACTCAGCTTCTAGTAGTCTTAAGTCCTTAAACGTTCTTTTTAGTTTTTCGCTGTTCGTCTTTTGTTTCCATCTGTACGTTTCCTTGTCTATTATTGTTTTTGTTTTCAGTTTATGAGACTTTAAAACTGTTTTTGGTTTCGTATGAAGCGTGTATAAGAAGCTACATTGTATTGATTTCTAGAAAGAAAAAACTTTACACAAAAATCACCAATCAAAATCTTGAAACAATCTCTGCTCCAAGAACAAAATCCAGAATCATTCCTTTAATGCCTTTGCTTGAAACGGAGACTTCCATATCTCAACTAAGTAAGAACCAATCAATGATCTCCCAAATCTATTACCAGCATTGACCCTTTTCATAAGCTTTCTTCTGAGCAAACTATCAAGCCTTTCTGACTTTGAAAACGACTCATAATCCGCAGAAACCAATCTGTAAACATGTTGCTTCATCTCTGCTAGCTTCAGCTCTATCTTCATCAACACTCTTTGGCAATCTTCAAACAGAGAATCCAAATCAGAAAGTCTGAGTCTTTCACAATGGTTGGTACTCAGAGCCCAAACAATCTTTCCCAACACTCGAATTGCATCTGCGCAAAGACGAAGCAAATCACCATACCGAAAAATAGATTCAGGAAGGTTCACATAATGTTCCTTGTTCTCCTTCTTCCTGATCACTATCTCAGAGACTTCCTGGAGCTTTCCTATGACTACACTTGTCCCTATATCATCTTCATTGACCCCAAATAGGTTTAAACACGTCACGTAATCTTCAGTTTCAGTAGCAAGAAGCTTATTTGGTATCAAAAACAAAAATTCCGCCACAAGAAACGAAAGCTCCACTCCATATCGCACAGCTTTCACTCTCCGCTCCATCAGATTCTCATCTCTTTCTCTCAATTTCTCAATCAAACACAATCGTCTTTGATACTCGACACGATCTCGTTTCGCCACAGTTGATTCTTGTTCACACCTCTCCATTTTGACCACCATTGGAGTCATCTTCTTCTCCTCCTCCTTAACATCCCTTTTTTCTTCCTTCTCTTCTTTTACAACTCCAGTTTCGACCTCAGGTTCTCCATTAGAGATCCATGAAGAAATCTCCTTCTCTTCCTTCTCAGCTTTCTCTTTCAATCTATCTCTTATTAGATTCTCAAGCAACTCTCCAAACAGTACATAACCTTCTTTAATCTGTTCTAAGTAACTTCCATCTCTCTCAACTTCTTCTACCATCTCCTCAATAAACTCATCAAACCGATCACAACGTTCTGTATTATTCACCTGTTCATCTTCATTTCCAAGCATAGTTGATAACATCTCATCTAAAGTCTCAACATTGTTATCATCTTCCACTTTGTACACCGAATCTTGAGCATCAATGGAGAATTCGCATTGTGTCTCATCTCTTAAGAGCCATTCTATAATCTCATCAACGTCAACATCTTCACGTTGTTCCACTTTCCCCTCTTCTACACAATCATATTCTCCATCATGATTAGGATTACAAGACACATTTCGATCACTTGTTTGACCTTTGGTCTCTATTTCAGATCTCAGAATCTTTAGTTCTTGATTGAGCATGTCTACTAAATCTGAACGGGTTAGGGTTTTTGATACCGTACAAGTGAAGTCAAATCCTCTTCTTCGAGTCTTCTTCAACTTCTTCTTCTTCTTCTGCAGTATCGTTGAATTCTCATCATCTATATCAGGGAGAATTGTTGAAAAGATTGAAAATTCATCGCTCAACTTCTTCTGCTTCTGCAATATCGTTGGATTCTCTTCAATATCAGCAAGAATAGTAGAAAAGATTGAAGATTCAACACTTTTCTTCTTCGTATTCATCCCCACATCACTATCTTCTGCTTCGTTTATATCTTCAATCGAGTCTCTGTTCTTCATCTTCAAGTTTCAGCAAGCAATGAAACCGAGAGATAGAGAGAGAGATAGAGAAAGAAAGAGAGAGAGAGAGAGCTTTTCTAAATGTCCTAAGTACTCTTTTCTACAAAGACGTATAGCTGACGCAACGAGTTTGTGTATTCACGCTCAAGTTCCTTTTTATACGACAACACAAAATTACGCTTCTCTCCTACACTCTCACAATACATCATCTCACACAGGCATTTCGTCGAACAGATTCTGTGCTTGCCCATTAAACTGTTCTTCCTCGTTTATCCCGAGATTGAGACTTACCCTTATGAAAATCCCTCGAGCTCTTCCCCATGATTTGGTTCTCTGAGTGATAAATATACAAACTTTACACTTACGGAACCTGAACCGTTGAGAAATAAGGCGACTTGCCAGCTTCTAAAACCTTCTAAACAATGAAACGTCACGGTGGCTCTCGAATAACGTCACATGATCTCAACTATTCAATTATGGTAAAAATTCAAGATAAAAAGGTTCGATCTTTTGAAAAGCTTTTGTGGTAAAGCTTAAAACTTGTTGTATAGTCTTAATGATTCAAAAGAGGATCTAATTGATCACAAGAACAAGATTTTCATTAAGTAGTTAGTATGAAGCAAAGATATACATTACTCTTGACCTGTGTAACCCAATAATACTATTCCCCAAGTTGAAACTGATAACAAAATATTCCAATACATGAATCTTACAACAATGTATGATCAATCATTTTTAAGCAAAAAAGCTTGATTTCTTAAGCCGCACGTAAACTATATATATGCACAAAGCAAAATCCTGTTATTGACTCGAGGATTGAGACTCAGAGTCAGAATTGAATTTTGCACAACCTGAATCTGGAGTCACTTCTCTTACCCTCTTACGTTTTGATCCAAACAGAGAGTTCCACAATATGAACAAAAATTCCTCCAGATTTTTCGTCGAAAACTCTGAAATTGCATTCAAACAACTTAGCTTCGTCTCTGTGATCGCCACTTCAATCTTCCTGAGCTGTCTTTTGCAATCTTCGATCTTTGAATCTAAAGGAGAGAGTTTCTCAGTCTCTTCTTCCAAGATATGAATGAGAGAAAGATCGCGAATACCGCTTATAACCTCTTCCAAGAATATGATTGCATCTGAGAAAAGCTTGAAGAACCTCTCTAGTTGATCCGCTTCAGTGAAGTAAATCATAGGTCTGATCAAAGGAAGTATCTTCTTCGTAAATTTGAAAATCTCTGTGAGATTGCATATAACTGTGCCGTTCATATACAACGGTCCATTGGCGATTTTCAGATGTCTCTGGAGTCTTTTGTCTGTGAGTTCAAGAATACTGTCTGTAGCGAGATACGTAGCTTCAGCAACAAGATAAGATAAGTTTAGTCCTAATTTGATTGCTTCTTATTTCCTTCCTTTGAGAGACTCTAGTTCTGTACTGTTAATATCGATTTGACGCCTGTATCACTCAAGTCAAGTGGTGTAGAATCTTCAAACCAACGACACGTAATGTTCTTCTCCTTTCTATTCTCAATCTCAAGTATTGTTGTTCTTGCTTTTGACAAGTGACAGCGATGATGATGATGATACAGGCGTCTGCGTAGCTGCATTTTCATCTTCCTGACTTACAGAATCATCAATCCTCTTATTCTATTTGAAGAAAGTTATGATAAACTTGTACATAGAGGAGCAGCGATTGTATATTTTTCTGAGTTTTGAGAAACTTTTCTCTCATACGCATTTCGTCGAACAGATAGAATGCTTCCACGAAACTATTCTTCTTGCAAATGAAAGTATCGTGTCTCTATATAACGTTTCAAAAGGTTGAAACTTTTCACATACCCACACGCCATAACACTCAAAATCCAGACCAGAAAGGCTCAATATTTTAACAAGTAATGAATGAGAGATAATTTTACCGAAAGGTCTTAACTTAGTCTGTTTCATATTAAAACCAAAACTCATGTTTGTTCACTCAAGACACAAACAGTAAACAAAAAACGTCTTATAACAAAAGGGAAAATGCAACAAAACGGAAACAACTAAAATATCCCAAGTGGCTTAGCTTAGTTTCTTCACTCGTCTTCTTGGCTACGGAGCCTACCAAGCTTGTTGGAAACAACAATGTCTAGCTGAGAAGCTCTCTCAACAATTGCCTTCCTCTTCCTGGTAGAGACGTTGTGAGCAATCTCTGCACAGTAAGTCCTGTTGTGCATCATCAATAGCTCGAGCTCACTTGTGTTGTGAACAACGAACTTCTTGAATCCATTAGGAAGGTAGTGACGAGTCTTCTTGTCGGATCCGTAACCAACATTGGGCATCAAAGTGACACCTTTGAACTTTCTTCGGACTCTTGAATCAATACCCTTCGGCCTCCTCCAGCTTTCCTGAGAGTTCACAACCACAATGTGTAAAAATGTGAGAGATCAAAAACTAAATCAACCCAAAACATATCAAGAAACCTCAGATCCTACAAAACACAAGAGGTGTTTATAAGAGACTCAATTAAAAACTAAAACTAGAATCAAGCTCAATCTATTCCACGAATACAATGAGTTTTTAAGCTAACTGAAACCATCATTTTCATTAAAATCTTCATACAAAGAGATTGAAATCAGAGACAAATTGATTATCATATCCTCCATCACTAAGTTTAAAACTTCAAAGATTGATCTACTAAAACCCCTAAAAAGAAAAAAAATCTATAAATCGAGTGAAATTGACTAATTGAATGAGAAAGGTGATTACCTTAACGGTGATTCTACGGTCGCTCTGGGGTCTGATGAACTTGGCAGACCTCTTCTTCACGACCTTCTTGGTAAGCAACGGGATCGCCATTTTTCTCCTTCCAAAGATCTCTCAAAGCGAGCGACTAGGTTAAACTGAAAAATAACCTAAATTTTATTTTATAGGGCAAACCCTAGGTATGTAACAAACTTATTGGGCTGGCCCAACATAATTTATTTTCGGGCCTTTTTTAAACTTGAATTTGTATATGCCTTTAAAAAAAAAAAAAATTCCTTCAAAATGAGTTTACAGAAGTATTCAAAACAAGTAAAATACAGAAACATCTATTACAATTTTCTTCTTCGTAATCGACATGAGTCGGTGCCAATCAAAAGTAAAATTTTCAGAACGGAAATTTTATTTTATTTTACATAAATGTTATACGTGGTTTACATGAATATTGCTTACTCTTAAATTTTTTTAATTTGTGCAAGGATTTCTATAAGTAATTTATAATGGTAAAATACGAATTTACTACCTTAGAATTTAGAAATCTAGGTATTGAATTTTTCTGTAAACCTCCAAAGTGAAATGTTTGGTTGACTAATTATCAAATAAACAAAATTAAATAGAATAATATATTGTCGGATTCCAAAAGAAATTTAAACGGAGTTAAATTTATTGGAGGAAAAAAAGAGAAGCAAAAAAGAGTGAAATTTCGTCCCACTTGGTCCTTTGTGACTCAATCATTCGCCGTTCCTCCGCTCATTACTCTCTCTCCCTCCATCCAATTAAGATTCCCTTTTAATAATGCTTTTAAATGAAAAATCTAAAAATCACGAATATAGATTATATATTTTCTGTGTTCTTATATAAATACACATATACATAGAAAATAGGGAGAGAGAAAGGGTTTCGCTATTCGTGTGAGAGAAACATACAAAACAAATTTCTGCCAGTAAGTTTTGTTTTTCCTCGGCCAAAGTTTCCAAATTTTTTAAAAAGTTTCGATTTTTAAACCAGTTAGTTATTTTTATTCCTTTTGGCTCTCGCGTCAATGAGTTTGTTAGTGATTGTGCCAAAAAAAAAACTATTAAGTTGGTTTCTTTTAATCTAAAACAGTTGAGATGATCAGTGATTCAGTGTTAAGCTTCTTCGAGATTGAAATTAGGGTTCTTATTATGTTTTCTAAATTGCTTTTTCTGCACTTTAGTTGCTTGTGATTGTTCTGTTTCAATTTCTCTGAATTAGCTGTAGCTGCACCGAGTATTATAGGTCTTGATGGTAACTGTTCTCTGATGATGATGATGATTTATCCCAATTAGATTTTAATTAGGTTTTAGTCTCAAGGGAATCAAAGTTTAGGGTTTATAGATATTGAATCCTTGGGGACTAGTTGAAATAATTAGTTATTGCTAATGGAGTTTTTTTATCCTCTGTTTTTTTTAAATTGTATCCCACTTGGGAAAGAAAATGATATTTGCATTGAATATTTCTCTGCTCAATTGAAGTCATCTATTAATCATTTGCCTCCATCAGGGCTTAATAAAAATCTCCTTTTTCGTAGTTGTTGCCAAGAAGCAGAACTAATCGAAGTGCAGTCTCAGTTGATACTTTTGCAATGAATATCCCAAATGGAACTTTCTCAAGATCTGATCGTTTCCATACTTCAAGTGATGCCTCCCTCTTTTCAAGCTCTCTACCTGTTCTTCCACACCAAAACTGTATGTACTCAAAACTGTATTCCCATTAGCCTAAATAACTTTTATATCATCATACATTGGATTATGTTATAATCTTTAACTCCTGCAGTCAACCCTCGCGAGAGCTACTATCAGTCTGTTTATGATAATGCTTCCGGATTTAACCATTTCAATGGAGGCATTGGTAACATGCTCGATGATCGTGACTCGCATCCTCTCGGAAGCATGCTTCCTGATGATGAAGAACAGCTTCTGGCTGGTCTAATGGATGATTTAAACTTAACTGCATTGCCAGCTACATTGGATGACTTGGAAGATTATGATTTATTTGGTAGCGGAGGAGGTCTTGAATTGGAGACTGACCCACATGACAGTCTAAACAAGGGCTTCCAAAGAATGGGTTTTTCTGATTCTAACGTTGACAATGGTATGCCTCAAAACATTTTCCAAAATGGAGTGGGATCCATTGCTGGTGAACATCCTTATGGTGAACATCCTTCAAGGACTCTGTTTGTTCGGAATATTAACAGTAACATTGACGATTCCGAATTGCGAACTCTCTTTGAGGTAAATTCTCTTTTGTATTCCATGAATCTAATGTTTATGTGGTGAAAGATTGGATCTTTATGTTTGTTTTCCTATTCTTGGCAGCACTTTGGAGATATCAGAACTTTGTATACAGCATGCAAGCACAGGGGATTTGTAATGATCTCTTATTACGATATCCGTGCTTCTAGAGCAGCTATGCGAACATTACAAAGCAAACTGCTTAAACGGAGGAAACTTGACATACATTTCTCAATCCCGAAGGTTTCATATTCTTGAATTTGCTTATATATTATTCTTGCATTCTCTTTTTTAACTATAAGATTTTACATTTTATAGGATAATCCATCGGAGAAAGATGTTAATCAAGGAACTCTTGTGGTTTTCAACTTGGCTCCATCAGTTTCCAACAGAGACCTCGAAAATATATTCGGTGCTTATGGCGAGATCAAGGAGGTGATGCGTCTTTTTGTTGTTTCTATTTTTTTTTTGTTGAGGTTTAGGTTTCTTTCAAGAACACTGCATAATGGTTAACGTTTGTGTAAGTTATTTGTTCTGACAAAGCAGATACGGGAAACACCAAATAAGAGGCATCACAAATTTGTTGAATTTTTTGACGTTAGATCAGCTGATGCAGCTCTAAAAGCTTTGAACAGGACTGAAATTGCTGGAAAACGTATAAAGCTTGAACATAGTCGTCCTGGTGGCGCTCGTCGAAAGTGAGTTTACTTATTATACTTACAATATTGACTGTGAAGAAACTGTGGATTAATTTTCTGTTTACTTTTCTTCAGTATGATGCTGCAAATGAATCCGGAATTGGAGCAAGATGATTCCCGCAGCTACCTGAATCATGTTGAGTCGCCTTTAGCTAGCTCCCCCGCAGGGAACTACTGGTATAACAGCCCTATTGATCATCCTCTACAAAGTTTCAGTAAGCCTCCAATATTTGGAAACTTGAGTCCAACAAAAAACTTCCGTTACCCAGAATTTTCTTCCATTCGGCATTCTCGAGGAGCAAACCAGACAAAGCCTGTATCGGTGAACAATGACCATGGAAGAAGGATTAGCCACTTGGATCACCTGTTTTCAAGTAGCAGCTATAATAATGCAATCCACAAAGCTTCTGCCTTTCAGCAACCGCAGTCGTTTGGATCTGTTTCCTCGTTTGGCTCTTTGAACTCACACCTGAGTCACGTGGAAACATTATCTGGATCAGAATTTCTATGGGGAAGCCCTAGTTCTTCAGTTTGGCCTGTGAAACCATTCTCTTCTAATGAAAAAAATCACTGGTTTCCTTACTCGGCTCAGAACGGGTCCCTCCACCAGCACCATCATGTCGGATCTGCGCCATCTGGATTCTTCGCGAGGTCTCCTGAAACTTCATCAATGGGTTCAGTGGCTTTCCGAGGAGCAAGTGGTAATATGAATGCTCCAAGAAACTTGCGTGAAACTGGCTCTCCAAGTTTCAATATGTTGTCTTCTCCAAGACGTAGTCAATTGTTTGCAGGCAAGGACTCTTACCCATGGCCTGCTGCTACAATGGCTTCCATTGAAGACCCATTGGAGGATGGAAGGAGCCAACAGTTTGATTGTAACATTAACCAAATCGACAGGAAGAATCAGTTTCAGCTTGACTTGAGTAAGATTATGAGCAGTGAAGATTCACGGACAACCTTGATGATAAAAAACATCCCTAATAAGTAAGACTTCTTCTTTGGTTTTGCTATGGCCCGTGTAGTTTCCCGTTATGGGATGGGATCTGAAAGAACTGATATCTTTCCTTGTTCTCAGGTATTCCCGGAATATGCTGTTAGCTGCCATCGACGAGAAAAACAGCGGAACTTACGATTTTCTATATTTGCCTATTGATTTCAAGGTAAAGACCACTTAGGTTGCATGTTGAATCTCTGACATCACCTGATCATAATTCTATAATGTTCTCTCTCTTTTTGTTTCTTGTGTGCAGAACAAATGCAATGTGGGTTATGCATTTATCAATATGGTATCTCCTAAATTCATCATTGCATTGTACGAGGTACAAAACCTATTTGAGTCTTTAGTGTTGCTTCTGAGAAGTTGAAAATTTTGGGGGATCAACTTATACTTCTAATCTGTTTCATAGGCTTTTAATGGGAAAAAATGGGATAAGTTCAACAGTGAGAAAGTTGCTTCCTTGGCTTATGCACGGATCCAAGGTAAAACCGCGCTTATTGCTCACTTTCAGAACTCAAGCTTGATGAACGAAGATAGGAGATGCCAACCTATTGTCTTTGATGGCTCAGAATCTAGTTATCCGGTAAACATTCTCTTACAAGAAATACATGATCTTGAATCATCACTTATATCTTCTGTGTGTTAGCTGATTAATTAGTTGACTTATACATCTCTATATCTGACTAGATCATTTTGGAGCTTTCACAGCTTGTTGCATCCAATTCAACAGTTGATCATCCTCTTACCAGCGAGAGCACGCATCGAAGCTGACAGTCAAGTGAATCCTATTATTTGCCTCTGGTTTAAGACGTAAATATTAGTTTTTAGGATGAGATGATGATGACAATGATAATGAACAACAATAGTCAAACTACTGCATAGCAGCTTTAGAATTTTTTCTGGTTTTTCTCAGGTCAAGATTGGCTTTTTTTCCGGTTAACTTTATTGTTGGGATTTGGGAATTGAAGTAGAGTCCTTCTGGATTTTTAGTTTCAGGAATCATAAAGGATTCTCTGATCTAGACATGTAAATTGAAGTGTTTTTGTTTTACTTAGTCGGCTGATTCATCTCTCCAAAATGTGTACATAAGGATACTTAAGGATACGTCTTATTGGTAATAAATAACCAAAACTTTGCGTTTGATTGATACAGTTGTTTATATTCAGGCCATAAGTTTGTAACTCAAAATTTCTACTTTACGCTTGAACCAGTCTCTGCTCCTCTGGTCTCAACACCTAACATTGTCTCAACACCTAACATTGTCTTGACTTGAAGATCCACCAGAAAGAAACATCGTTCGTCTTCGCGGACATAACTTACACGACCATTCATCTGCTCCAGCAGTTTCCGTGAAAGTTTTAGTCCTAAACCATCAGGTGTGACCCAACCATCTCGAGTATCAAACATATCACTTAGCATCTCTGAAGGAAGTCCTTTCCCTGGATGTATCATCCTGTCATAAAACAACATCGAACGTTAAGTTAAAACACTCAAAATCTGCAAAACGGCTTACATTGTTTAGTTGGAAACACTCAGAATCTGCAAAACAGTCTGTAGAAAATGTTGGTTACATTCTTCAGATGTTTTACCTGAACTGTATATGGATATAGTGACCATTGTCGCGTGCAAGCTCGTGGCCTGGTGAGATCTTGATTCCTACCCAACTATCTGGAAACGGGGCATGGTTCACAATGTTGCGTAGAAGGTCAGCAAGAATGAGTTGAAGCTTTTCTCTGTCACCATAGAGAGGCAGAGTTTTGATCTCCTCGGCGACTTCAACTCTGAGTTGTGAGTTCCTCTCTTTCAGCATGATCATCACTTGGCTAATGATTACGTCCAAAACGTTTTCAAGTTGAAACTCTTCTGTTTCCAATTGTAAGTTGCTGATATCATTTGAAAAAATAATTTAATTTTCAGATTCAAAATGTAAGAACAGTAGTAGATGAAGATTCAAAATGTTATGCTTTAGTTTACCCTTCCTCGATGCTTTTTAAATCTGTGCCTTCGATTATCGTCGTGATCTGCTTCTCGCAAGCATCGCTAGTCTGAAGGAACTGCCTTTGGCTCTCTGAAATCTCTGAGGATTCAAGAAGCTTATGTGCAAATCGGATACCGTTGGGAGGATTCTTGATTTCTTGCCTTATGTAAGTTAATTCGTTGAGGCTTTGAGCGCTCTCTTTCAGTTCTGGGCAGCTCAAACCCGAATCTCTACTGATAATCTGCAAGAAGAAGAAACATCCTATAACTTTACCTTCGGCATCTCTACTCTTGTTTGCGGTTAAGGATGCTTCTATGTACTTCCCTTCTTTATTAAAGAACCCAACCAGTGAACTCTCTGAAATATTATGACCAGCTATTCCTTGGTACAGAGAGATCAAGAACTTTGTGAGCGAATCTTGGCATTTCACTTTACATAAAACTCCAAAGACTTCACCTGGTAGCATTTTCCCAATCACCTCGTGTTTTGACCATCCGGTAATTTTCCTGGGGCGTTTTCCACTCTGAACAACAAGCATGCTCATCTGAGGCAAATATCGGTGGAATCAACGGATTTAAGCTTTGAACAATAGTCTTGTAATCTCCTTGCAGTCTAATGAATCTATCTGTTATTTCTTTCTCACTAGTGATGTCTTGACCAACGAAGCAGACACCGATGATTTTTTCTGTATAATCCCGACTCGTGCAGGAGTTAACGAGTACACACACATCAGAAGAATAATCAGGATGATTGTTGTCACCAAACTTTCTCAGTTTTAGCATTACGTTTTTCTCCTCATCACCTAAATAACACAACACAAAGCGATGTTTTTGTTAATCGAGAAAGCTCATTCGAAGAGCATAACATTGAAACTTGTATCCAGAAAATTTTCTTTTTTATAACCTTGTAGGGCTTTGCACATGAGACTTTCAAGAGCTGCTTGTGATTCCTCTTGAACAATCTCATTGGCAAGTGACTTCCCCATGGCTTCACTAGCTTGCAATCCCGTAATTTCAGCGGTTTTTTTGTTCCAACCATTGATACATCCAAAAGAATCAACCCCAAAGATAGGCGCAGTTGCGGTTTCAATCACCCTAACCATTTCACACACAAAAGAAGTAAGCTCATTAGCATCTCTTGCCACAACATTACCAGACAATGCGGGCCTAGTGCTGGTAAATGACTCGCGCATTATAAGCCTCAGGGAATGAATAGCATCAATTTCAGAGATTTCCCACGGTAAGCTCCTGCTCTTTGCAACTTCAAGAAACGCTTTGAATGATGACCTCGGGTGCATTCTTCCGGCATCATCTTTATTCTTAGGATGATGTTTAGCTCCTCCCCATTTGATTGCACTTGCAGTATTGGACCTGAACCAAAGTAAGTAATCTTTTGAAGAAATTCCCGCGGCAGCCACACCACAAACTGCATCTCCAAGTGAGATGGCACCAGGGTATCCCGCATCCACCAAACTATCAGTTGTTAAACCTGTTGAATCATCACCGTGATTCTTCACCAGCCAATTCACCAAGTCTTTAACTTGTGACTCACTAGGAGTAACACCAACAAGCCAACACTTCCCCTTGTAATATAACGCAGCCCCATCACATTTAACAAGGTCCATAATACCCGGAGATTGTGTCACAATAGCTGAAACAGTATCACGGAGAAGCATATCGCACAGCAAGGTCTGTGTCCGCATAGCCTTCTTCTCAGCTAACTGTGATGCTAACTGAAGCTCCATTTGAAGCTGAAGTCCAAATGCTTGCATCAGAAACTCACAAGCATAGCGTAATGGGAATGGAACATATCTAGGAGAACAATGATGACCTACGACTAAGCCCCAAAGCTTGCTAGAATCTTTGCCTTTTACCACAATTGCGAGTACAAGAGAAGCTATAGAGCCCATATTCGCCATATACTGAGTGTGACAGCTATGAGGAGCTCTTAGAGTAGAATTAACTAAACAAAGTGGTCTCTTGAGTTCCTCACTCTGAACAACCTTAACCGGAGTTGCATTGCAATCACAAATCATTCTGACACGGTTCTGTTTGAACAAGAACCGAGCCGCCTGAGGAATATCCGTTGCAGGGTAATGTAAACCCAAATAAGGCTCCAAATCAGATCTTCTAATCTCAGAAACAACTTCACCATGATCATCTTCATGAAACTGATAAACCATAACACGGTCATAACCAGTAAGTCTCTGAACATCTTCCACAACAGTATCACACAAAGCACCAATATCTCCTCCAGGAAGTGACTGCAGCCTAGAAATGGCCCTAACAGCGAGCTTCTGAGACTGAACAGCACCTGCAAGCGTCAAAGCCGGGTCACCAGTTTTAGCAGGCTCCAAATCAATGACAATCCCTGCATCAATTCTGTGAAGTACAGCATAAAAAGGCTTCTGGGTCATCCTAGAATGAACCAAAACCGGATTCAACAACGAAATCTCAGTAAAGGAAGCAGCTTTAGACAAAGAAGCTCCAGAAGAAAGGGAAAAAAGCGTCCTTGCATCGATTCCAATCAAACCCTTGACGTTATTAAGCTCACCACAATGAGAACTCGAAGCAAGAGACAACAAACCAAGAAACTCAATACAATTCTCACTAACACCAAGTATCCTAAAGCTAGGTTCTTCCACAGCAATCAAACAACCAAAAGGCTGAACAAGACCGCCTCTTTGGATATTAGTTAAATAAGCAGTGATGTGTTCATCAGGAACGTGTTTGTGAGGTGAAATCACAGATTTGGAGTAGTTAAAAGACTTGCCAGAGTAAATAGATTGATCGAAATCAGCAAAGAGACCAGCATCGACAGAGTATTGAGCAGTATTGGATTTTTGAGGTTTTGAATCTCCAAGAGGTTTCATGTTGCTTGCAGCTGATGAAGAGCTCTCGAATCTCATAGCTGAAGGTAAGTGTGCAGTGAGTGAGTTTCGATCAGAAGAAGAAGAAGAAGCTGATTCTGTATCATTTGCAAGAGAAAATAAAAAAGGAAACTTTCTTTTTTACTCTTTGATTTTTGGGATTCGTTTTTTATTTTTATTTTTTACTATCAGATTCTTTATTTTCACGTTTTGTTTTTCGTTCTTCAATGCTTTTTTCTAACTCTCTGCTTGTTGCATTCTCTCCCACACGTACAAATTGTCAGGTGGCCACCAGTTAAACTTTATTTTTTTGGCCTTTTTGAAAATCTTTTCTTTGTAAATAAAGTTCCATGGAATTTTAGTTGATGAACTCTATCGATAAAAATTGAGAAGATGCGTTCGGTTTTTGAAATACACTAAAATATGTTCTTTTGGTATCATTCGAACTACTTTAATTTTCTCTGTTTTAAGACTTGTAATTTGCCAAATTTTGGCTTTTCAAATATTTTGTCTAATATATAAATTTCAACGAAAACAACTGATATGTTTATTCAACTATTACGGGCAAGAAGAAATTCTCAATCTATAGAACTAATGGCTAATGTCTTTCTCAAAATTTAATGAGTCCTTCAAGATTTCAATTATGTCAAAATAACTTCTTTTGTGCCAAATTTGAGAAAATGTTGTTCCAAGAGTTATTTAATGCAATCTAAATGATTGATGAAAGAAACTAATGTCCTTTGTGTTTTTCATGCGAAACAACGCGAGGAAACATGATTCTGACTGGTTTATTAACAACAAAATGTTAAAACAAGTTCCGGTGTAAAGGTTACATAACGGCTTTTCCGTGAGGGAGCTTATAAGAAACGACAGAACCAAAAAAAAAAAAAACACTGGAAGAGACATACATGTTAACATATAGATAAGAACATTGGCTTTACACCTATAAACTAAGGTCATTTCCATAAGGACTTGTTGGATGATCTCTGGACATAAAGGACCATGCAAGCAGAATCATGAAACTTTTAAAGAGAATTATAGATTAATATAGCTTATCATATACCATAAAACCACCAGAACCGCTCTCCCAATGATGATGATAACGATATTCCTCCTTTCTGAAAGACCACATAAGCTACAAATTCGACATTTCACAAACACAAGGTTCGAGATTGAACTTCTCTTGATTTCTATTAGTGTCAATGCAGAAGCACAAAGATCTAATCAATTGTATGGATTTACCAGAAGGATATAAAAGGCGGTTGTTAACCTCCAAAATTGTTTTTCCACCCAATAATAATTCACTTTTATACATTCAGTATCTCAGCTTCACCAACTGTACATTCAGAACAAACTGTTAACATTCCAATGATCTACTATCCTGGCTTAGACAAGCAAGAAACATCACCAAGCTTTTATTCTATGGTTCACTAACTATATAGCAACTAAGAAGTCTGGAAGAACTAAACTTAAGTCTATGACTAAATCTGTATAAGAAATCCAGAATCTGCAATCAAGGTAGGTATATAGATGAAAGAAAAAGGAAGAGATGTCTTATTCTTTGTTAACCAAATCTCTTGGCAATGACAGGACGAACATCGTTAGCATCAGCCAATGTCTCTAAGAAGGGAAGTAATGCAATCAGACCATCATCATTTGGATCATCATACCAACTTTTGATAGGGATCCCATTATTTACTTGCAATCTGTACACCTGAAACAAGAACAATGGAGGTCCATGTTAAAAAACTAAACGAAACTACAACATTCTTCTCTTATTGGGAATGCGGGTGAAAAGCAAAAATAAACGAAACATAGGTACTGAAACAAATCATTCAGAACATACCTGTGGACAGTTGTCAACTATAGCCACTTTAGCTAGATCAAGACCCAAAACAGTTAAATCCTTAGTATAAATCCCCTCCGAAAGAATGCATGAATCCCGGTAAAAACGCTGCGATACAAACTTCCCATCTGGATCCAATATATCTAGAAGCTGAGAGGCATAGATGCTGTGGCTAGCCGTGAAGATGACAACGTGAAACAGTTCAACCACCTTCTCCAAGAACCTGAAAAGATGTGGCCTTTGTTTCACGTAAACCGTGTTCTCTTGCATATTAAAAGAGACTCTGAAGGAGAAGTCTCTATCTCTACAAGCTTCCAGAGTCGAATGGACCAGAGTTTCTGCAATAAGTCATCTTAAGATGATTAGTAAGTGTAGTTTGAGGATCCAAAATTGAATCTGTGACTAATAAGTTAATCATATCATACCATCCAAATCAAGAACAAGGGTTACCGTCTTCTTTTTAAGCGAGTCTCTAGGCTGCATATCAGGGAAATAATTGAATACAACATCAGACAAGTCCGGTTGATTTCTTATGAAAAGCTGTGGATCAAAATCTTCGGTTTCTTCAGATTCAGTATAAGCCTCTGATGCTTCCAAGTTTTGTGATCTTGAACGATTGAATGACATAAACAAGTCCTCACTAGACTTAACATCATCACTGCTGGATGATCCATCTTCTAAGTAAGGTAATAGCATGTACTGCTCAGCTACATCGAGTAACACACTTGGCTCTGGAAAGATGTAACGAGGGAAGGGACTTATCTCGGTGAAAACATCAAAGTTTCCACTCTCATAGAATGGTAAACTTGCAATTAGTACATCAGAGAGAAAGCAATCCGAAACATTGTAAGATTGATTGTTACTGCTCTCATCAGCTCCCCACCTAGGCATTTCCCAGTGCACACTGTTTCCTGCTACAGATAAGGAAAGCCATTATTAGATTCCTCCGTATTCACACAAAGACAGCTTAAAAATCAAAACTTTAAGAGTATGAGAATACCTCGATTAGTTTCAGTATAGAGTTCATCATCCAGAACAGGTGAAAATATTGTATCCATGTTTGAGGCATAATTAGAGGCAATTTCCTGCACATGAATGTCCAATGTAAATAAAACTTTCCTCATACATGCAAGCCAGCTTCACCAATGAACAAACTTACCATTTTTTCAACGGATTTAGAATCATCAAAGGGAGATTGAGAACTGTCTTCGACTTGTAAGTCTTTGGGTTCATTTGTTTCAACATCCCTAGTAGACAAATCCAAACCTATACAAACCAACAGCATCATCAGAACATAATTACTTCAGTTAAAACAAATAAATAAATACTCAGTCAAAAAACATATCATGATGTTTCAGTGGAGACAATAAAAGAAACAAGCCTTGCCTATATTTTTCTCCTCATTGTTGTGGCAATTATGAGTAGCAGTGGCCAAGTGTTCCATTCGTTCTGATATATTGGGCTCAAAGCATGAATTTTTTAAATCCTTAGGAGGTTTCTTACAAACACCAAGCAGCTTTTTTTCTCTTAACGAGTCTTTGCTTATCTTGCTCTTCATTTTCAAAAATGGCATTGGCACTGTCTATTGAAACTATAGCGACCTCGGATAAAGCAAATGAGCTGCAAAGGAACCGTTTAAAGATCAAACCAGCAGCAGATGCTTCAAAACAAAGTCAATTGATGATTTTAATAAACAGAGAATCATACACAACAAGTCAACCATTAGTAAATACAGAATGATATCAAGACGGAATCGAAATCAAAATTCAAAATTCAAGCTTACCATATAGCTAAGCGAAACCATAGATGATTTTCACAAACTCAAAATCTTCTCCAGAAAAAGTTAACCGATAAAACCAAAATCTAAAGCTAAATCAATAAAAACAACCAATGAAATTTATAATCCAGTATTGAATATTGCAGGTTTTTTTTAAGAAACTCAATCATTTACATAAAACAATCACGGAATATTAAATACAAAGTCAAACACCAGAGAAGAAAACAAAATCTAGTAAATTTTAAAAATCGAAAACTACAGATAAAAACAAAGAATTCGATTGAGTTGAAGAAGAAGACCAAACCTGAGAAAGCAAGAGTTTTGTTTTTTCTTTTCACCTCTCTGGTTTTTTTAGCTTATAACGTTTTCTTATTGGACGAAAGGGACGGCTACGATCAAATCTTTTGGTGGACGGTTTTTAACCAATTATAACATGCCACGTACACAGTTTTACTCACCTTTAGAGCATGTTTATCAATGATACTTTTTTGAGTATAATGAGTATTAATTTAGTATTAATTTTATTAGTAATTTAATGTATGAGACTTATTAAGATTTTTTAAAGATATGTATGTTTAATGGTAATATTCAATGGGTATCTAAGAATAAAAAATAATTTTTTTTTTACAAAAAATAATTTTTTTAATTACATATAAAATGTAAAAATCAAATTACATTTATATAAATATAGAAGATTTTATAAAAACACTAATTTATTATATTTCACAAAATTTTAAATGTATATTTCAATCCGTGAAAACCCCTTTAACTCGGTTATAGTCTTCAATTGTGCCAAATTTTTGCCAAATATGCTCAACCAAATCACCTTTCAATTGTTTATGCATTTTTTCCTCACTAACTAGAGCTCGATTAGCCATCATATTATTCACATTTGTAGAGGTCTCTGTAGAATACGTGTAGTCCACTTGTGAAGTCCCGCTTTCTCCTCTTTGCGCAAATTCTGATGAATCATATTGAGTGCATTGGTCTCGTTCGTCTTCTACTATCATATTGTGTAATATGATACATGCTCTCATTATCTTCCATATTTTTGCTTTATCCCAAGTAAGTGATGGATTTCTGACAATTGAAAATCAAGCTTGCAAGACTCCGAAAGCACGCTCGACATCTTTTCTGACGGCTTCTTGACAATTAGCAAATAATGATGCTTTCACACCTTGTGGCTGAGAAATTGATTGGATGAAAGTTACCCATTTCGGATATATAACATCCGTGAGATAGTAAG
Source organism: Cardamine occulta (assembly GCA_028015245.1). Classification (NCBI taxonomy): domain Eukaryota; kingdom Viridiplantae; phylum Streptophyta; class Magnoliopsida; order Brassicales; family Brassicaceae; genus Cardamine; species Cardamine occulta. Next base: position 10,417,122 of record CM051386.1, on the reverse strand, counting down.
CCATATGGTATTCGCGACCATTGACAAAGTAATTGACCTTTAGAGCTCGCCCTTCTAATATATCATCAAAAACTGGTGAGCGGTCTAAAACATTGATATCGTTATAAGTACCTGGGGGTCCAAAAAATGCGTGCCAAATCCAGAGATCTTGTGAAGCCACAACCTCTAAAACAATTGTTGGTTTTCCATGTCCACGTGAATACTGTCCTTTTCAAGCCGTGGGACAATTCTTCCACTCCCAATGCATATAGTCAATGCTTCCTATCATCCCCGAAAATCCCTGAATCTCTCCAATATTTAGTAATCGTTGGAGATCTTCTGATGTAGGCCTTCTAAGGTACACATCTTCGAACAAATTTATAATTCCACCGACAAAATTTTCTAAACATTTGTTCGCAGTGGTTGCACCGAGCCAGAGGTATTCATCCATCGCATCAGCTGCCAGACCATATGCCATCATCCGAATTGCGATTGTACATTTTTGTAGGGCAGACAAGCCGAACCTTCCGGTAGCATCTTGCCTCTATGGAAAGAATGGTACCTCATTGGAGAGTCTTTGAACAATTTGCATGAACAATGGCTTGTTCATTCTAAAACGTCGCCGAAATTTACCATCGGGGTAAACGGGATGCTCACTAAAGTAATCATTCCATAATCGGATATATCCTTCCTCATGTCTTTTTTCTATATATAATCGTTTTTCCTTTCTTTTTTGGCCGCTTGTTGTTGAGTGTAATCATCTACACAATCTTCATAAATCCTTTTAATTTCTTGATCGAAAGTTTCATCAAGAGTTTGATCAAAATTATCAAAATATTCACCGTACCCTGCAGTTATAAGATATTATAAAAATTGTTATATACTTTAGAGAAGCCATATTTTCCTTATATAAGTAATGGTGTACTGATATAGTTACAGTTTTTTAGTAATACCAAATAAACGGAAAGTGAGTTTATGTAATTTCAAGTGGTAAAATAGTTTTTGTTGAGCCAAAAAAATGACAATATAAGTCCAAAAAAATGATGATTTTGTTAATCGAAAATCGAAAGACATTGGATGAGGCCGAGCTTATGGTGGAAAGCTTGAACAATTTCACAATGTTTCCTCAGAGAAAAACAAATAAAGCTTCAAATTCAGTTTTTCTTTTCCAAGTTTACCATAACAAGAATCTAATTAAAATATAATGGAGAAATAGGCATTAAAGTGTACGAAAAACAAAGCCTTTAAGTACCTGGCTGAGCCATAGAGAAGCTGAAAGTTGAACACTCTAAACACAAGAGAACAAAAACATGGGTCGAAGAGAAATGGAGGATTTGTAAAGTTGAACACTCTAAAATGAAGAAAAACTGACAGGAGAAAGGGTCATTATTTAATAGCAGAGATGGGAGATGGTATACACTTGAGAGTTTGTAGAATATAAGACTTAAAAGAATGGGTCATTATTGTGTCACGGATCATGTGTGATCATGTTTTGTCTTTTTGATCAAATAATTTACCCACTTGCAGAGAGAAAGTGACAAAGTGACTTTAATAACTCATTAAAGTGACATAGAGAAAACAGCCAATACCAAACCTTCACTCGAGTGGACCTGTTTCTTATGTTTCTATGTCTTTTCCATAACTCATTCAAAAGACAATAATATTTCTCCAAAATTGAAAAATAAAAACCAAATTGACATCTTCCGCAAAGATATTTTTGTAAGAAGTCAATAGTCAAAGATTTATAAAGATCTGTCAGAAATTAGCACCAAGTACATAAAATTTCCACCAAGTACATAACCTTAATACTAACGTGACACATACAACACACATACAATACCAAACTGTCACAAACATACATTGCAATGTTCTTGTGACATCAAAACTAGACGGATCTGCCAAGTAGAAACAGCCAAAACACATACAACACACATAAAACACACCTTCACAAACAGCCAATACCAAACCTTCACACAGACTTCTTGTAACTTCTTGTTGTTTGCAATTGTTCATCCTACACATTCAAAGCCAAAAAAAGTATCAATGACCATTAAAGTGTACGAGTTCAAAGGAAAATAATATGAATTTGGAATAACCAAACAGTTAAAAGATAAGTAATATCACTAATGAGAATGAGAAGAACCTATTTCATTGCACATCTCATTTATGAGTTTCTCTTTAAGTATCAGTTCTCCCTCTGACAATGGTTGGGTTTTGAGAATAAGACTATCAAGAATTTTCTGCTTTGATAGTTTTTCCTTAATAGTCAAATCCTCCTTCTTCATCACCCAAATCTCCTCTAGCACCTTTAGGGAACCTCCATCTATTTCTTCACTTTTCCCCTTACCTCTCTTTTTCTCTTTGGCCTTGGACGCCTTAACACCCAAAGGCCTCTCCTCTGTATTTTCCTCCACAGGGCAGCCAGTTTGAGAGCTAGAAGAAAAATTCATACCATTTCTGGTCATTTCGGAGCAGTCTCCAAACATGTTCCAGAGTGAATTTCATCTTCTGATCCTGGAAGTAGACTTGGTAAGCCAGCTCCATAATATCATCTTCATTTTGGCCACTCCTTTTATTTCGTTTGGCATACTCAAAGCATCCCGTAAACTTACTCACACTCTCATTCATTTTCTGCCATTTTTGCTTACAAGTGTTGGCTTCTCTCTTTGGCAGCTTGGCCACAATAGGACTTGCACCATAAAGGTTTGCAACTCGCTGCCAAAATGCCCCTCCCCTATGCTCATTACCAACTACAGCATCTTTCGATGTGTTTAACCAAGCACCAACAAGTACTTTCTCTTCAGGAACACTCCATCTTTGTGGTGTTGATCTCTTGTTGGCTAAATGTGGTTGGTTTAAAGGTGACTGTGTTTGAAAAAGGGTTGTGGAGTGTTGATCTCTTCTTGGCTGTTCAAGAGATCGGTGAAGTTTGGAGAGGAGCTAAATGGATTGCTAAAATACATATCCATTTTACTTGAAATGAAACAAGAAACTGAACAACCGAAGAAGAACTGAACAACCAAAGAGTTAATGAGTTTATGTGTTAGGTTTAGAACATTTAAAGAGTCAATTAGAGTTTGGTTTACAAAATTTAATTCACTGACTTAAACACTAAAGTCACCATCAGTGATAAATTGTCTTTATATTTACTTCAGTACAATAAACAGAACCAAACCAAAGCATTGTATCCAAAAATGAGTAGAAATAAGCACTTACTTGAGCACCTTGATGGTATTGAGCTGATACTCTCTTTGGCGGTAGCTTACGCAGAATGAAGAGCACTAGTGCCGATGGAAGTACTTCTACCACCTGTCATTTGGTTGGTTTTTTTCCAGTTAATGAAGAAATAGAAACGGAGATGATGAGATAGCGAATTAATTAAAGTTTGGTTACTTACCATATAGTAGATTAAGTTCAGAACGAGATGATCTAGAACATCAAGCGTTAAATCCATGTCAAAAGCTGATACAGACACCTGAAGTTTGCATTAAAACCCTCATCAGCATAACTGATATAACTGTAGATGAAGATTTTATTTGAAGGTTCTATCTCAGAGCTTACCATAATGCATCTTATGAGGAAGCAGGTGAAGCATATGGCTGTCACAGATCCAACCTGCAGTGAAAATCATTTCAATTACAAAAGGCCAACCAATGAAAAGCAACCAACTTTAAGGCAAAAATGTCTGTTTTTAAAGTTGTATGGAACTAAATAAGAGAACAAACAAATTACGCAAGCACATAATATAAATCTGAATATCTCATGGAGCTTCTTCCTCCTTCTTTTTGACTCGATAGGGAATCTTCTTAGCATAATAAACAATCTATAGGATACAAAGAAACACATGAGAAAAAAACGGTTCAATAAAGCCACTGAAGAACTTCTAGATATTTTGATTATGAGACATCTTGAAATAAAAAAAAACACATACCTTCCTCCATACAGTAAGAAGCCTAATGCAGCGATGAAAGACACAACTAGAAGAAGAAAAATACTAATAAAACAATACATAGGTTAGATAAAAGAGAACCTAATAAAGATCACCGGAAAATCCAGAATTAAACCAATCATATGCTCTCTCTCTTCCTACAAATCAAAGAAGCAATACTCAGAATTACAAATCCGAAGAAGTTATTGAAAACAATAATGACAATAAAGATCAATCTAATTAACGAATTAGGAAACTAATTTCGATTTTCCAGAAGCTAAAGTTGTACCTGAAACAACGAAATCACAAAACTATGAAATCGGAAAACCCAGAAGATCCAGCGACTTGAAGCCGGAGGAATAAGGAATCGATGGAGAAATCAAGAGCTAAACAATAATCTCTTATGCTTATACCTAAAAGAGGGCTTCTTTCTGATGCAGATTGAAGCTCAGCTAAATCAGAGCCTTGGTTTGAATTCTGGATAACGGAAACTCTTATCTTAGTAGATCTTAGAGTTTTTAGATCACAAATTCTCACAAAATTAATGCTTTTACCAAACCCGAGTTTCGAATCCGGGATATTGACCCCGGAAACAGGAGCTGGCAATACTCCAGTAGCCATTTTCTCAGTGAATCAAAGTAACTGCATAGTCACACAACACAATTAGCTGACAGATTTGCGACCGAGAGAAGAGAAGAGAAGAGAAGAGAAGAGAAGAGAAGAGAAGAGAAGAGAAGAGGAGAGAAGAAGAAGATTCGCGACTGAAACCGTATCAGAATACTCAACTCAATAATACGGCTCTTTCAGATTTCAACCCATCCCTATTATTAATAATATTATTTTGTTAACTGATACCCATAGAATTTTATTGATAAACATGCTCTTATAACTTGATACATTTGCTCCTTAAAATATTTTTAATTTTGTTCCTTTTGTTAAAAGTTAGATTAATGGGCTTAGGCCCATACGTATGTTTTGCTTAATAGTCCTCCAAACGGCGTTCTTATCCAGTATTTTCCATTATTCAATCATTCAAAACTCTCAGATTCTTACTCTCCACGCGTTATTACAGCGCGTAGAATTCATTGTCGAATCTATAATTCAAAATCTCAATTATTTTTTAAGACTTCTAAACCGAATCTCAGACAACAACTATTCTAAAATATGTAAATTTACTTCATCATTATCCAAACATTTGATTGTCTTTAAATGCAATGTGATTTTTTTCTATAAAGTTATTACCTTTAAAAAGTAATTAACCTACCAAAAGAAAAATCTTTCAATTTTGTCAAATATTTTATCTCTAAATTTTACATTTTTCATTACATAACTTTCCAAAATTTTGAATCTTTTACTTTTTTCCCAAAAACCATTAGCCCCAAACCCACAGAGCACAAACAAAATAAAAAGAGGGTTTTTTTTTCTTCTTCTTCCAATACTCAAAGCCAAGAACGAGAGAGAGTCAGAGAGAGAGATATCGAGAAGAATCCTATTTCGTTTGCAGAATCGTGATTGTGGAGAGCTCGTGAAGGATTTGTGAGTCGAAGAAATTTACATTTCAGATCTGATTCGTATTTTCCGGTAATCCGGAGAGAGAAATAATGGGCGGTCGAGGCGGTGGCATAGGCGGCGTTAGTAACGCAAACGCGGGTGTTCCGGCGTCTAAGAGAAAGGTTGTTCAGAGTTTAAAAGAGATCGTTAACTGTTCTGAGTTAGAGATCTATGCGATGCTTGTGGAGTGCGATATGGATCCTGATGAAGCTGTTAGTCGTCTCCTTTCTCAAGGTTTCTTTCTTCAACCTGTCCTAAATTTTTCTCCTTTTTTTTCAATTGGGTTAAGCTTCGAATTTGTTTTTGTGGAAGTAGAAGAGCATAAAATCAAAACTTTAAAAGGGTTTCTTTAGAGTTTATTTATTTCTTAAGTTTCTGAAGAGTTTTGTTTTTGTTTCTAATATGTCATAACTTGTGTAAGAGAATGTCAGAACTTTACTTTTCTCTTTATGTTTCTTGAAATGGTAAAATTTTGGGATTTGGTTGAATATCAATTTGGTACCTGTTTCCGGAAAGACCATAAAAATCAGTTTTTTTTTTTTGCTTTTTTGCTTTCTCTTATGAAGCTATTGATTAAGTATTCAATTTCAGTTTCTTATAATGCTGCTTCGTTAAATCATTTTTCAGATACATTTCATGAGGTGAAGAGCAAACGAGACAAGAAGAAAGAGGTTTGTAGTTAACAGAAAACACCTACTAATTTAGTTAGGCAGATTGTTACATCTAAATTCCAACTACTCTAGTTTTCAGATACTAATTGATGATGATTTTCTTCTTGTCTTATTTGCTTCTTTGGTTAGACCAAAGACCCTGCAGACTCATGGACGCGTAACATCCCAAATCGTGGAGCTAGAAGCTTTAATGACAGTTACAACACCTCTCGAGGAGGCGGAAACAAGTATAACTCTAATGGTAATAAGAAGAAAGTTTTCTCTTTTTACTTTTGTTGGTTGTGGTTTTGGTAATCTCATGAAATGTATAAACTTGTTGCTGGATTTTGGTTTCAGAGACGGGAAATAGTCAAGGTATACCTCTAAACAGAAGAGAAAACGGAGCTCGTAATCATTGGACTGGCTCTTCTTTATCATCTGGTGTTCTTGGACGTCAACCTCCATCGAACAGGTTCTTCTTCCATTCATGTGGTCTTTTGATTGGTATTTGATTTTGTTAAAAAAATGACACTGTTTTGTCTTATCTTAGTATGTATCTTCTTTGCTTTGCAGTGTTCCTGCAAGTTCTGAAGTCAAGAAAGCACCAATAGAGCCGAGTGAGACAGTTACTTCGTCTTCGCTGCCTACTCCTGCGTATCAATCTGCTTGGGTCAATGCTAATCCTGAGCAAAAAACTTTGGCTGAAATTGTGAAAATGGGTACGCCTAACCAGCAGAAGAATGTCGTTTTGCCTCGTTCATCAGAGGCTCAAGAGAGTGGAAGTAAAGCCCCTTTGAAGGATGAATGGCCTTCGATTGAGAAGCAAGATGTTTCTTATCCTTCATCCAATGCCTGGAAACCATCTGCTGAATCTAAGATGTCTGCTGAGCAATTTAGTGAGTCTCAACATCTGGATGAGACTCATTTGGATGACCACCACCACGAAGCAAAAACAAATGAAGTTGGGTCTCCTCCTGATGCGGATCACATTTCACCTGCTTCAGTTTCAAGCAGAAACTTGCTTGACGATGATTCTAGAGAATCCTCGGTATGTGAAGATGAAAATAACAACACAGCGGAGAGACATTCTTACGAGGAAAATGGAGGTGAGATTTTAATTCTTTGTGTTCTTCTTTTTCTTTAAGCTCTTTCTTCCTCTTTGTCCATGTTTTTTGAGGTCTGTTTTGTTTTTCCACTATTTTCAGACGAAGATGTTTCCGCATCTGTTGCTACCGGTTTTCAGCAACTTACTATTGACAACGAAGAAGAGCAGGAAGCATTACCGAAAGAAGACAAACCTGCAGTGATAATCCCAAATCACCTGCAAATCCATACCTCAGAATGCTCGCACCTAATGTTTGGTAGTTTTGGCTCTGGGATAGGATCTGGCCAAGCTAGTGGCTTGAATGATAACTTGGATGAACCACTAGAACCAGAGGATGATTCATCATTCAGACATCCTGAAACTAACTTCTATGGAGAGGAAGAAGAACAGCTGAGAAATGCTACTACTAATGATCAAGCTTCCTATCAAATCGATTCAAGTGCCCGGAATTACCAATCTGCCACGGATTCTGAGACAGAAGCAGTGCAACATGAACCTCCTCAAGAAGGTCATCAGTACAAGTTTTCATCTTCCGCAGATTATGGATTTGAGAACAGCCAACAGTTGAATCCTCCATCAGAAACAAATCCTCAAATGCAGAATCTCGATACCTTCCCCAATGTAATGGTAAAAGAAGACACTATTCATCCTTAGAATTCATTACACAATCAAAAGATCACTGAATTATTCTTAACCATCTCTGCTTCTTCTTTTTTCATAATGTTCAGCAGCAAGGATATACAAGTTCGTTACCCAACACTCTGCTACCATCAGGCATTCAAGATCCAAGAGAATCCGATCTTCACTACTCACCTTTCCAAACGAAATACAACACTGCTACTCCCTCTTCACTTAGCGGTCCATCAATTTCCATGGCCGAGGTAGCCAAATTCCCTTTTTTCTTCCATATAAACATATTCCAAGCTTTCCTCTAATATCATTTCTTATAAAAAAAACTTGGCAGGCACTAAGAGCTGCGAATATGTCTCCTCAAAACGCAATGCCAAGTGCAGGACAACAAGCAGCAGCTCTTGCACAACACATTGCCTTAAACCCATACACTCATCAGCCTGGGATGGCGCTAGGGCCTTATGGTAATTTGATAAGCTATCCATTCATGCCACAGAGTTACAACCCTTACTTGGCTTCAGGCTTTCAGCAGTTTCCCGCTGGTAACCATCAGTCTTTACCTGGTATGCTTCCGCAATACAAAACTCAAGCAACCGCTCCTTCTGCTCCTATGCCTTCTGCCTACGGGTTTGGAGGTGGTGCCGCCTCGAGTAACAACTTCCCTTTGAATCCCACTAGTGCTGCAAACTCTTATGAAGATGTGTTGAACTCACAGTTTAAGGATAGCAATCACTTGGCAGCATCACTTCAGCAGCAGGTAAACCATGAAATTCATCTCATATTTTAATCTTGTTGGTCTGAGCATTTGAAATTTTGGTTCTGTTCGGTTTTCTTGGTTTAGTCGGCGGAAAAGTTTTATAGTTTTATAATAGAGTAAACCGAACTTTTGTGCCAGTTCGATTTCGCATAGGTTTGGCTCAGTTTGGTTTATACCTAACTAGAATTGGATTTTTGTTTGGGACTGTTTGGTTTTAAGAAAATCAGTCTAGTTTGGTTTCTTGTTAGTTTGGTTTTGGATAAATAGATAGATAACTAAAAGCTGAAATAATATTTTTTTAGTTAAAATTGTATTAATAATAAATTTCCATCTTTTTTATTCGGTGCTGACCTGGTTTTTAGACAAATTTAAGTTTGGTTTTCGGGTCAAAAATTTTGTATTGGTGTTATTTGTGGCCATCTCTGTTTTACAAACCTTAACCTGTAGGTTTCTTTTCTTGTTATTTGATCCACAGAACGAAAACTCGGCAGCATGGCATCAAGGACAACAACCAAACTCGCGAGTGGTTCCAGGAAGCGGATATTACAGCTTCCCAGGTCCTCAGAATCAGCAGCCTCCTGGTTTTCGTCAAGCTCAACAACTTCAGCAGCAGCAGCAGCAGCAGCCGTCTCAACAACAGCAACAACAGCATTTTGGAGGACATGGCTATGTCAGTCCTTACCATTCACAAGCTGGAATGTCATTAGAACAGCTCCATCACCAACACCAACAACAACAAAACGCTAGAGATGCGTCTAAACAGAACCAACAACAGTTATGGCCCAACAACTACTGATCAGAAGCAATCAATCAAATCCCTCTTTCCCCTTTGTTCCCATCTCTCATTCCTTAGCAGCGATGGGACGATTCCGAGGTGTGAAAATGGCGATGTGTTGTGTGTTTGTGGTTTTGGGGTAAGGTCTTATGAAGGGTTTCGTGAGAGACCTTGAATGACTAGCTTTGTTTACTTGGCTAACCCTTCTTTGTATTACTAAAAACTCTCTTTCATTTTGTCGTATTTCTTACCCTTTTGAACTCTTCAATCTTGACATACTATATTAGACCAAACTTCATATTAAAGATCGTTTTGTCTCGGACTGGCTTTTGTATCCTTTAGTTATTAACCTTGGTTTGTCCTGGCTAAGTCTAACTACGGTTAACTTGCAGTATTTGGGTTTAATCGAGACTAAATTTAACCACAAGGTTCTAAAAAGTTAGATTTGATCAGGATTTATAATTTAGTGGTTTGCATTTTTTTAAAATGGTTATAACTACAGCTAATCATGTTTTCATGTTTAGCACTAGTCTACACATAAATTAATTGGATAGTTAAATAGAGCTGTACTAATCTAAATCCGGGAAACCACGTCATGTGAGATTTGTTGAGAAAACGACACATCTTGCCGTTTTATTTATTCTCAGCTCCAAATGTCAAGTCGTGTTTAATAATAAGAAGAGGCGCCGTGCCGTTTTGTCAAACATAGTTGATCCCTAATTTATATTTAGTTCAGTCGAGGTCTTTACTGGTTAGTAGTAGTATTCAAATTTTACAACTTGATCTAATAATTTTAATTTAATTTTCTCAACCAACCTGAATCCTTTGAGTCTTTGACTATGCAACTAAAATACAAAAGCTTTTTTTTTGTTAATTAAAATATAAAAACTTAAAGAGAGAAACTTTAAATTTACATGTGGCTATCTTAATCCAATGCATTTTCATACTCCATTTATCAGTTATTACAAATACAAATTTACTAGCTAATAGTTAAATCTAATTCTTTTTCGTACACACTAATTTACATCAAACGGATTCAAACCATTACTATCGACTTCGAATATCAAATTCAAAATTGATGTAAACCAAAATCTTTTAATAAAGTATTAGTGGTTTTAAAAGATTGCTCGAGTGATAGAAAACCAAAATTTAATATAGTGTAGACAATCAATCGTTATAAGTTATAACTAAGTTTTCGTAGGTTAGAGTAAAATCAAAAATAATAAAGGAGTCAAAACTCAATTTAGACTTAGTAAGGGTACTTTTTTTTCAAATAGTTACAAGAACACCAATTCAAATGTCAATCAGCATCTGTATTTTGTCATTTGTGCATCTAGTCTTCTATAAATAATAATCTGAATATAGTATTACTGAAGAAGATGCTAGATTATGGCAATAATACATATATTATATGCCTTATAGTAATGTTTCTATAATTTATTTTGCCTAATTGCATCATATCATATATTTAAGATCCCTATATTTAATGTAATGAATATATATAAAAAAAACATTGATTCCTTCTCTAAAAATGTAATAGCCACAAGAACTTAAGAAGGCGCCATTTCTGCTTCTACTTCGATCCTTGTGATAAAGCTTCTTCCTTTTCTTTTTCCCACGCTTTTCGCTTCACCTCTTACGTTCCTCCTTCGCTTCAAATCCCTAAAATCGCCGTGTTTATATCAAAAATCAGAAACAATTTCCGGTTTTACAATTTTCCGGTTTACCGGCAAAAAAACAACCCACTATGGCTAACGACGGAAGTAGCGGCGGTAACAATAAGGACCCATTTCTTCAATACTTTAGTAATAGCCCTAGATTGAAAAAACCACCACAGCTTCTATTTCCATTACCTGAAGACGGCGAAGTCGCGATTCCGATTCCGATTCCGAAGCCGATGACACCATCGGAGTTCAAAGACCGTTTAATCTTCGGTCCTTTCTCACGCTCCCCTCGAGATTCATCTCAATTCATAGATTCCATCTCTCAAAAACCTTCACCGTCGTCTTCCTCCTACGCCACCGCCGGAGTTAATCCATTCTCCGATTCCTCAACACTAGAACCTCTCCTCCCACCACAACAACAACAACAACAAAAACAACAGGAGCCATGGCTTTCCGATTACAATTCGAATCAATCTTACGGCCACGCACTTCACCGATCCAAAACCGCACCAGCAATGGCTGTAATCAATGATCTTCATCACCCAATTCGTTCAAAAGATCCAACGGAGACGTCACGATCTGTAGTAAGACAAGCTTTTGCTCTTCTCGTTGTGTATCTCTCTTTAGGTGTGCTTATCTATTGGCTCAATCGTGATCACTACGTTGTCAATCAAACTCATCCTGTAGTTGATGGATTATACTTTTGTATCGTTACAATGTGTACGATTGGTTATGGAGATATCACTCCAAACAGTGTTGTTACTAAGCTCTTCTCGATCATGTTTGTGCTTGTTGGGTTTGGTTTCATTGATATTTTGCTTAGTGGGATGGTCTCTTATGTTCTTGATCTTCAAGAAAGCTATATGTTAGACTCTGCTAAGCGGAGAGACGAGCCAGATAACGCGAGATCGTATATTATTGATGTGAAGAAAGGTAGAATGAGGATTAGGTTGAAAGTGGGTTTGGCATTGGGTGTTGTGGTTTTGTGTATTGGTGTTGGGATTGGGATAATGCATTACATTGAGAAAATCGGGTGGTTGGATTCGTTTTATCTCTCGGTTATGTCGGTTACTACTGTTGGCTATGGAGATCGGGCTTTTAAGACATTGCCCGGTAGGCTTTTCGCTGCGGTGTGGCTGCTTGTGTCTACGTTAGCTGTGGCTCGGGCTTTTTTGTACTTGGCTGAGGCGAGAGTTGATAAGAGGAATAGGGAACGGGCGAAGAAAGTGCTTTGCGAGACAATGTCTGTCTCTCAGTTTTTTGCTGCAGATATTGATAACAATGGCTGTGTGAGGTATTTTGACTCATTTCCCTATCCATTTTATGTGTTTTGACACACTTCTTCAGGTTTTATGATTTCTAAATTAATTATGTGATCCTTAGGTTTTGTTATAAAATCCACTTCTGACATACTTAGGTTTTATGCATTTCTTAGGAGTCATCCAAATGATAATCACAGTTCGTGTAGAGACTAATCCTTAGGTTTTATCCATTTCTTAGGAGTCATCCTAGCTCTTAAGTTTTTTAGAATCTTGAAGGTTAGTCTGTTAGATTCCTGAGTTAATGCATCTTCTGCACTTCATTTCATAAATCTTTTTTTTGCACGAACATAATTTATGTTCGTACATTAAGATAAAGAACTGTGATTGTGAGATGACAGAGCATGATCATCTAGATTGTGATGTTTTAGAATGAGAGAGGAAGGCTTAGTGGCATTATTGGATATAACACGTACAAATGCTTTACTTGCAAACTCAAATCTGAGATATCTTTCTGGGCTTTTGGTGTTTGCAGTAAAGCAGAGTATGTGATATACAAACTGAAGGAGATGGAGAAAATAACCGATAAGGACATAATTCCAATCTCCAAACAGTTTGACAAACTCGACCGATGCAGCAACGGAAAGATTACTCTTTTAGATCTCTTGGATAGTAGCAGTGGCGATTGATCATCTGCAACATTTTGGTTTTAGCTTAGTTTACAGTTGCAAATTACATCCTGATCAACGATGCTCATGATGTTAAGAATGTGATGGAGAGTTCAGTTTCCGGTTTACTTAAAACTGGTTTGGGCCGGTATTATGTCTTTGGTCTTGTCTTACATAATTGGTTAAGCAGGATTCACTGATTCACATCTCCAAAAGTTACCCCTCTCCTTTCACCCAAGATTATGAAGATTTGGGTTTTCTTAACCGGTTTGATGTGTTGCCAAATGGTTATGTCATCGGTTTACTTTGGTACGATGGGAAGATATGTTTCTCATCTATAATCAGAGATTTTATTGACTCCTGTAATTTTTGCTGATATGAGAGTTAGGAACAAGAGTTACATGGGTTCATTGTATATAAACTTGGTGGATCAGGTTTGATCGAAGTTTTCTGGTCTGAAATGATATAAATAAAACAGTAACTTTTTTGTAGAGATCAATTTTGTCCTGAAAATTCGAATGAGTTTTCTTATTCAACAATTTAATAAAGACCCAACGTATTGATTTCCTAATATTAACGAAAAATGTATTTACTTCTTCATTTTTTTAAACAAGAAAATTTTATCATCTTATTTCTTGAAAATTTTATTAAGACAGGATTTTATTATTGTAATTTATAAATTTAAAAAATTTCGGCTCTAACAACCTAAGTAGCATGGAAACAGAAACGTGGAAGCGAAATGTGTGGAAACGCGGAAGCGAAACGTGTGGAAACGCTGAAACAGTTTTTTTAAAAAAATTAGAAAACAGGTACGTGTTGGAAACATGAATATGTATATATATATATATAATTTTAAAAATATAGTGTATATATATAATTTTAAAATATAGTGTCTATATATAATTATAAAAATATAGTGAAACACTAAAACCATATTTTTAAAAAATATTAGTTTTTGATCAGATAAGATGAGTTCTTGGTGGTCTACCATCTTCTCGTTTTCTTCTAAGTTTTTTTCAGAGTTTTAAACTTCTAAATTTTAACTCTTTTAGGTTGTTTTAGGCTATGATTAATTTTTAGAGAAAAATAAAATATGAGATATTTCTATTTTATAAATTAGCTAGGACTTTTCTAAAGGTAAAAATAAAACATATACCATGCATATCTCATATTTCCAAATTATTTATTTAATAAGTTTCCAAGAAAGAAAAAAGAAGTTTCCATCACGTTTCCGAAACGAAAATAGACTTTTCCATCGCATTTTCAAATGGTGGTTTTTAGGAAATGCGTTTCCATCGAGTTTACGTTTCCGAAACATTTTTGAAACGGGAAACGGACCTTGGAAAGAGTTTTCATGCTACCTAGCTAACACCTCAGTTTAGCCATGGACTAACGGTTTATCGGATTTTTCAGGTCAGGTTTTTCGGTTGGGGAAAAATTCGGTTTAGCCAAAAATGTCACCGAATTGGAACCGAAGTGAATCTAAGATCGGGTCGATCGGTACACGGGTTAAACGGGTTGATTACCTTATTTTTTTGGCATCCGATAAAAACCAAAAATTTCCTAATTTTCGGTTTATTTGAACCGAAATAGACATATTCTAAGACAAAACAAAGAAAATAAATTCAAATACTTGACTATTCGGTTGGCTTACATCTTGCAACCATTACAGGGAATTACATAAGCAGTAAACATAGCAATACAACAAGTTTCTAGCATTACAGCAAGTTGAAAATAGCATTACATAAAGTTTGAGCTAGTATTACAGAACCATACAAACTTGCTCCGTAGAAACTTAGTTAGTTAGTAACTTAATGTTGTGTGAAGTTACACAAAAGCATGCTGATCTGCATCAAAAAGTCGTCCAAAAGAGCAGCTTGGAACAAAAGCGCTTCCAACCCTCAGATTCTACAAACGAGAATGCTAACTCATTCACTACAACTATCTCATTAACTAATCTCCTAAACATCTCCAGATTGTACTTAATAACCTTCAAATTCCCATCACTATCACCACTAAGAACCTTCTGCTTTTCCTTTGCATAAAAATCCTTATACAGCTTGCATCTACCTATGTGACCTATCATCGGACTAGTTCCAACTTTTTTAGAATCACAATAAATCTCAGCATCACAGTATTTACAGATGCTCTTACTACAATTCTCATCCTTCTGCAGAAAATGGTTCCAGACTTCTGCTCTTTTAGCATACTTCTTCTGTGGCTTCGGTGGCTTAGCAGAACCAAATGCAGAACCAAAGGCATAGGCAGGTCTTTTACGCTTGTTCCCAGTATGAAGCTCTTCGGTATTTCTAGGCGGAGGCTCCATCTCGTTGAACTCTTCAGACATCTACAACCGCAACACAATGTAGAATTAGCACACGTACAATATACATACACAACAGAATATAAACCATATACACAACAAAATGTACAAAGCCCAGAATAACACAATAAGATAATCTCAGGTTTTTAAAATTGAATATAAAGTTATAAACCCTAACCCTTAACTGCTTCAAATCGGTATACAATACACACACATAAGGACCATAAAAGGCATAAACTGTTAACTGAATGATTTCAATTCAAAGGTTAAAACCCTAACCCAAAAATGCTTCAATTCGATGGACACAAGGACCTTAAACAAAGTACAAACCCCATAAGAACAAATTAACAATGGAAAACTGAATGATTTCAAAGAATCAAACGAAATATGGTATAGAATCACCCGAAAAAAGCGATTAAGGAGAAAGAAGAAGAGCTTACTCCTTAGAAGTTCGCAGTTACGGATCGAATCCCTCAAAGAAGAAGCTAAGAGAGACTGAAATATGATGTAGAAGATGAAGACTTGATGAAGGATGCGAGTTGGGTGATGGTTTGTGATTAGGTCGGAGAAGACGGTGAACTTTGCTCAGTTTCGATTTCGCGAGAGGCGCAGAGGCAGAGAAGAAAACGAAACCTGATTAAGGCTAATGAGATTAATAAGCTTATATATAGTTCTCTAATCTCGGATTAGGTTTAACCAAACGGTACCGAGTATCGAACCGAAATCCAATTTTCCTAATTAAAATCGCCGATTATTTCGGTTCTTCCGGTTTAGTTTTTTTGGGTTGAACCAGAAGCCCATGATTACCTCAGTTTTCAGAAAGAGGATGTGTGTGAAAGAACAGAAAATACAAGAGATTCCTTTTTATTCATGTATATACTATACATTAACACAATAATACTAAACACACCTAACAACAAACCTGCCCCAACTATTATTATTCTATTTTAAGGCTAAAGTCAACATTTTCATTCTCTTTACGTTTTAAATTTTTAGTAATATTACAAATAATAATAATGTGTTTTACTAGAAATAAGAAATTGTTTTTACTTTTATAACAGCATCTTTATAAGTTAGGCACATATCCCAAAATGGGTCAGACATTTCAACTGCAGACAGATACAGTTATATATTTTTGTGTATATATGTGCTTATATAGCAAATGTTTGTTTTTCTTTAATATACTTATGTTACAAAGTTACAAATACAGAGAAGAAGTCCACGGTCTAACTTAGGGTAATTAGGAAACCAACAAAAAATAAAATCGAATTAACTAAAGTAAAGAAGAACTTTATTAAATGTGGGCTATATTCAAATGAAGCTTTATGGATACGACATCGCAAACGATTTGGCACCATTTACGGCGCTCAGTTTGTGCCTAAATCAAACTATAAATGTGTATTTTATATATCTACTACTTAGTATACATTTATGTGGATAGGTACGACAAGCAAAAACTACCATTTTTTAATTTTATTTTTGACATCAAGCAGATACTACTATTATATGCAATAGAAGGTTGATAATAATTGGAGTATATATTACTTATGTAATCCAATAATAGTTGCAGTTTTGACCAAATTGAGAATAATAAGATTTTATGTTTTTGGTCAAATGAGTAGTTAATGTCTCTTTTTTGTTCATGGAGTATTGTTGGCATAATTTCGATTTTCGACAAACGATTACTAGATTAGGCCATCTCCAACCCATACACCAAATTTGGTGTGATTTTCACACCAAATTTAGTGTTTTAGAGTTTTTCATATTCAATCCACAACACCAAATCTCATACCAAAAATAATATTTTTAATATTATATTATTAAATATAAGATTCTCTTAACTATTTTTAATTTAATTAAATGTTATGATTAATAATTAAGAAACTAATATTTTTATTACTTCATTTGGAATACGATTACAAAAGATAATTAAAAAAATTAAAATTACTAATTTAAAATAAAATTGCAAAAGAAAAAAAAACCGATTACAAAAGAAAATTAAAAAAAAGATTACAATCGATAACTTAAAAGATTAAAACATAAATAACAAAGTACTAATTTTCAGAATTACTATAAACAGACCATATGTGTTCTACCAACGCATTTTGAAGTTCGATATGAACATCTCGGTTTTTGATTTTTCTGTGTCGAGCTAAGAATGCTTGAAACCGAGCATCATCATCACCCATCATCTCAACTTTCGGAGGTGGGAATTCTGTTTGTTCTTGAAATGGTGTGTCAAGATCACACTCATCTTCAATGATCATATTGTGCATAATGATACAAGTTGTCATTATATCATGTAACACTATCTTTGACCAAAGGCGAGCTGGTCCGGCCACAATTACGAATCTTGATTGCAAAACTCCAAATGCATGTTCCACGTCTTTTCTATAAGCTTCTTGCTTCTTTGCAAATAAATTTTTTTTCGGACCACGAGGGTCATGAATGGTTTGAACAAGGGTAGCCCATTTTGGATATATCCCGTCAGCAAGATAATAACCCATATCATAGTTTTTACCATTGATAACATAGTTGGCGGGTGGAGCAATTCCTTCAGCTAGATTAGAAAAAAGATGAGACGCTTCTAACACATTAATATCATTGTTAGATTCGGGTAACCCAAAATATGCATGCCAAATCCAAAGATTATAATCCGCTACCGCCTCTAAAATAATAGTTGGAGATCCACTACGACCAGCATATTGTCCTCCCCAAGCTGTTGGACAGTTTTTCTACTTCCAATGCATACAATCTAAACTACCCAACATACCTGGAAATCCTCGACTTTCACCAATGCGGAGTAACCGTGCCACATCGTTAGCATAAGGTGATCGAAGATAGCGGCTACCGAATATCTCAACAACCGCACGACAAAAGCGTTTCAAACTTTTGATAGCTGTGGACTCTCCTATTTTGATATACTCATCGGTTGCATCTGCCGGTGAACCGTACGCCAACATTCGAAAGGCAGCAATTATTTTTTGCAAAGAAGATAACTCAAGTCTCCCTAGCCCATCTTTTTGTTGGACAAAGTAGTTGTCATGTCTTTGTACTGCGTCATGAATACGCAGAAACAAAGAACGACTCATTCTAAATCTTCGGCGAAACATCGTCTCAGGAAACAAAGGATTTTCTGCAAAATAATTATTGAAAAGATTGCGACCAGCATTTTCTCGATCACGATTGATAACTATATGACCCGGAATAGATCCACGGTGAGAACCTTCTGAGTTAGTAGTACTATTGTTTCCTCGAAAACGTTTTTCATCATAGTTTCTTTTGACTAAAAAGCATTAGAAACATGGAATTATTGTTTAACTTTTTTTTCATTGATAAAAATTAAAAATCATTATACACGAAAGCATAGTCCTTCGATTCCTTTAAAATATATATATATATATATATATATATATATATATGAGTATATCATAGTTGCTATCACTCTAGTCTCTATGAGGTATGTATGTAAATGTCGGACCATCCAAAACATTCTAGTTATTATGTAGAGCTTATCAAACGTAATCCAAAAAGTTAGGCGTGACACCAAACAAAAAAAAGAAATCGATGTAGGAACGTGAAGAGAATGAGTTGAACCCTTCACCTACCAAAGAAATAGATTGTGACACTAGACCATGAAATATCAAATTTTCAGTGATTAAAATGAATTCTTCGAAGATGTTTTGTTTCTATCTTATTATTTTATTTTTAAGGGTGATGTATATAGAAAATATTTTACTTTGACCACATTAAAGTTGATGTATGTCCCCTTCTCATTTATCATGTCGGTTAGGCATTATATGTCTCCTTCTCAATTTCCATGAATTGATGAAAACGATTACTAGCTATTTTAAAAAAAAAAACTATATCTTAGCATAAGGTTCATAACAACTTCCCCATAATTATCGCAAATAAATTTGTACGATTATCTATAAAAGAAATTTCTCACTGCAGATAAAGCGTTACCATATATAGTTTCACACATTTACATAAACTTAAATACTATAGGTTTGACCATCTTTTCCTTAACTTGCCAAGAGAAAGTTCTAATGTGAAAAGAAAATGTGGTATCGTAATGATGATATCATTTCTCCGTCAGCATTAGTAGATCCACTCCATTTAGCTACGTCATTATAAGTCCCATATACAACTAATTTTCCTTGAATGTTATATAAGTTTCCTAGGGTCAAATTATTACATTATTGTTAGTTTATTAAGAATTTAATATATTTCAATTTTATACCCAAGAAATGTAGGGTCTATATAATTGCCTCTTGACTATGAATTCAAAGTTCACCTATGAATTATTATTAAGGTTCGTGAAGAAGAAGAAGAGAGGATCAGTCTAGCACGTGCCGAGTCATATGTCGGCGACGGTCAAATGCCGGTGCCAGTATTTACACGTGGCTGCCTAATACTCCCAAAATAATTTTTTTTTCTTTTAGGAAAAAAATCTCTTTAAAGCTTTTTATCGTTTGAATTTTTGACTGCCGCTTCCTTCGTTCTTCACACAAAGCGACCGGTGTTTCCGGTTTCCAGTAACCCATAGTCTTCGCTGACTAAGACTCCTTCAATTACGTCGCCTTCCTTCACGCGCTTAGTAGTAGCGCGTGTTCTTACGTCCGTCCATGGTATACCACGTGTATAGTGGAAAGAAAATGAAGGTGATGAGAACTTTTCATGTCTTCCTTTTTGGCCCCATAAATAAGGCAGCACACCAAAAGAACCCCAAATTTATGCATGTTTATATAATGTTGAAAAATAAAAGTAGATTTATCTGAGATATCTATATTTACTAGTATTGTACAAGGGCTTGCAGTTAAATAGTTTTGGAGTTGAAAAAAAAATTAAATAGGCATTATGCATTGAAAAATACAGAAGCTTAAGTATGTTTCCTCGCTAGAAGCTACTTTTGCAGCTCTATTTTGTCAACTTAGCTTTTATGTAAGTTCTTATTGCAAGAAATCAAAAAGGCATTCAAAAGGCCTATAGTTATATCATAAATAAAAATTAATATTCACATTATATCTCAGTTGTTGAATATATACATTTTCTTAAAAGAATTCACTTTTAAACAACCCTACATTAACTTGCTTATCTTTCACATTGTTCATTACAAATTTATTTGTCATTTTTTTTTGGGCAAACGTCAAAATTTGACTGATAAAACAATATAAAATGCATATTTTGTTATATTATTATATTACATTCGAAATTTTACTGATAAACTTAAACGTAATAAATTAATGAATTACTACATTTAAATGAAATATTTGTACAGAAATTTGTTTATTAAAAAAATAAGAAAACAAAAAAATTAATATTGAGAAAAAGATTGGTTTTTAAATTAATAAAAAAATATAACTATACTAACACGAATACGGACGGATTCACACGCTACCATTGAATAATATCCCATTATAAAGTTTTACTTAATTAACTTGTTTCCAAAAAATCACATTATTCTTCACTCTCTTTATCTCTCTCTTCCTTTGAGTTTCAAAATGCATAAATACGAGACGAAGACCCAATTAAAGTCCAAGCACCCAATCTAGCTTAGGAAAAAAAACCTAATCCCCAAACCTATTCTCCTCTTTTCTTCTTTATCTTCTTTACATCTTTTTTTTTTCTCTCTTCATTGTTCTTCACCATGTCTAATGAAACCAGAGATCTCTACAACCATCAATACCCTTCATCGTTTTCTTTGTACGAAATGATGAATCTGCCTACTTCAGCAGCTCCATCTTCTTATGGAAACACGAGTTTTGATCCATCTTCTTACTCCTTCACTGATTGCCTCCAAAGTTCTCCAGCAACGTATGAATCTTTACTTCAGAAAAATTTTGGTCTTTCTCCTTCTTCCTCAGAGGTTTTCAACTCTTCCATCGATCAAGAATCGAACCGAGATGTTACTAATGACGTCATCAATGGTGGTGTAAGCACCGAGACTGCAACTAGGGTTTCTGCATCTTCTTCCTCTAGTGAGGCTGATCATCCCGGTGAAGATTCCGTCAAGAGCCGAAGGAAACGAGAGTTAGGTGGAAATGGAGGTGAAGAAGATCAAAATTCCAAAAAAGTGTAAGTCTCACAACTATATAGTATATTTTTATGGACTATATATGTCATTGTGGATGCCATTGTATCCTTCAATTTATAGATCTCCATGATTAGTACGAGTTTCATGTTTTAGATCCTCAGATTGTATAAAAAAATAACTAAATACGGAATATCACATGATCGTTTCTTTTAGTATGTGCACTAATATTATAGTGCATGCATGATTTCAGTGGGAAAACAAAAAAGAATGAGGTGAAGAAACAAAGGGAGCCACGAGTCTCGTTTATGACTAAAAGTGAAGTTGATAATCTTGAAGATGGTTATAGATGGAGAAAATACGGCCAAAAAGCCGTCAAAAACAGCCCTTATCCAAGGTATTATTAGATTTTTTTTTTTTTTTGCATTTTTTAGATAACCATGAAGTTGTATAGCCTATAGTCTATAATCTCTTTTGACCGAGCCTTATGTTCATTTGTGGGTACATTTTTTTGAAACATAATATTGTAACTAATAATCGCAAAATGCAAATGAAAAATAGGAGTTACTATAGATGCACGACGCAAAGGTGCAACGTGAAGAAACGAGTGGAGAGATCGTTTCAAGATCCAACCGTTGTGATTACAACTTACGAGAGTCAACACAACCACCCAATTCCGACTAATCTCCGAGGAAGTTCCGCCGCGGCTGCTATGTTTTCCGCCGCTGACCTCATGACTCCGAGAAACTTTTCACATGATATGTTTCGGTCGTCGGCATACACTACCGGTGGTGCTTCGGCGTCGGCTTTGGATTATGGATATGGACAAAATGTGAATGCAAACCCTAGTATGCATCAAGAGTACCATCATGGAGGTGAATATGAGCTCTTGAGGGAGATTTTTCCTTCCATTTTTTTCAAACAAGAGCCTTGATCGATCATTGTTATAACTACATATATACTACTTATATATATATATATATCTATGTATATCTATATATCTTATATATATAGAGGGAGAGAGGGAGATTCCAATTTATATGTAACTTAAAATCTTAGTTTGTCTCTCTTGTTTGCATGTACATATTTTTCATGAGAGAATGAGACAGAAATTGGGCTTGGATTATATTTGATGATGGTTATTAGTGTATTAACGTTAGATATATTTTTCCTCTTCGGTTTTGTAAATCATATTTTCTTATTTTGGGAAGTTTTATTTCATTATGTCGTGTAATGTGTACTATCATATGTAGAAGCGAAAAAGACATAACTCTCTAGCTAGGATAGATCTCCCACATGTTAAATATATAAAAAAATTCTTAGTGATTTCAATTGGGGTTGATCATTTCAAATTTCAGGAATATTCAAACTTTCACTATTTATGAGAATTAGTCTACACTTGCTAAAAAAAGAAGAGGCTCACATGAGATTAAGAACTTATAATTGAAAATTTGATATAACGGTGCTAGATTTAAAAGGTTTATACAAATTGTGGACGGCGAATATAAATGTGTGTGAACAAGTGATAAAAAAAAACAAGTTGAGTTCTTGCTTGTGTCATAAGAGAATGGACCCAAGGAAAGATTTGACTGCTTCTGCTTTCTATCTTATCCACACACATATGGAAACATATATAGACTATGGACCACTAATATTACCCCTACCATTAAATCTGAAAATAATATTTAAATTCCATAAACGAGCAATAAAAATAAGAAAATAATAATAAAATTATTCTCTTGAAAATATATATGTCAAACCTCAGAATTAACAAGAATGAATGAAGGAAAGGGGAGAAGACGATGACGAAGAATAACCTCAGGTAATGGAATAGCTCTTGAATAACTTGTAATTGTGTAGCTAACTTACAATGTAGTATTAGACTAGTAGTCAGTTAGGCTAAATCCAGCTAATTAGTAACTAAGACCAAAATATAATTGAACTTGACCAGGACTATTTATGGTTGATAAAATATTGTTTTTTAAATCCAAATTTTCATCCAATAATATTGTATTCCTACTGGAAAGAGTTATGGGAATAGTAGAGTGTATTGTAGAAACCGAGAGAGGAGATTTTACAATGCTCAGACTCAGAGAATTAATGGATCCATGTAAATATATTTTATGACAAAAAACAATACTAAAATTCTGAAAATATGGTATTTTGGTTTTATAATATATATGCGGGGATCACCGGATCATGATATATATATATATATAGGTACACTATTTAGGAGCGCATTTATGTCATATACCCAAATTTAGCTGAATGCATGAAATGAATGATTAATATATCTCAATATATTATATGATTCATGAGAGCATCATACATCATGTGGCTTTCTGAATTGCATCATGCCCGCTCTGATGTAACTTCATTTTCCTATTTGAAAATTAAATTATATTTTTTGAAATTCAACTGATATGTCCAATCTCTAATCTGTTGATCTGTTCATGATGATCAATTATCATACTCAATTCGTATAAAATCACCTCAAACACAGTAGTATTTTTGGAATACGTTTCTAAAAGGTTTAGGTGTTTTGATACATACTTTTGAATCGGATTTTTCTTGAAAAATAAACTTGAACACGCTATCACTAGCCATAAATTAAAATCACGTTTGACATACATATATAAATAAACCCTTTATTTATGTATAATTCTTTCAAAGCTAATGTACGCTCGCAAAAATGTTAATCAATTTTGAAAACATAATACATAAATAAATTAATCCTTTATTTATATTAAGTCCATTCGTTAAATTTGTATTCGTTTCATAGCAGATTATTTTTGGAAACGAGTATATATATATTTTGCTCTGAGTTTAATTTGCACTATAATCAAAGTAATAGTATTGTTTTTGGTAGACGAGACTGCTGGCTTCGGTCAAAACTTAACCTGGTGTCTTGCCTTCATGATGAGTCAGTTCACCACAGGATTAGTCGGGTTTATTTGTGATGCCGGATCTTTGCAAAGAAAGTTAAACTTTCATTATTTCAATCCAATCTTGGAACCCGGACTGCCCGGGCAAAAAAATAAAAATAAAAACTACAATCATACTCATACGAAAAAACCATATAAGATAAAAAAGTTTATGTAGTATTTTAACATTTTCAGTAATATGTCAATTTGATGATATGCAAACAAATCTCGTGATAATGATTTCTTGAAGGGGTCATCATCAAAAGTCACCTAACAAAAACAAAAAGAAGCCAGAATGTTAGAAAGAGAAGCAAAGTTATAAAAGATCTTCCGGGAGAATCAAGTAATTGCCAAACCCCCTAGTCCCTAGACAACTATAATGATATGAAAAGCATAATATATACACAAGTCTAGCTAGAAAGCTCCGTTTTAAATTAATAATGAATTTCCCATCTAAAGAAAATCAAATTTGCTATGTCAATTTTAAGGAAGAATTTAAATCATAATGTAATGGCGAAATATCATCTTTCAAATACTTCTCCAAGATGGACCGAATACAAAATCTAGTCATTGAAACCATTTTGAACCTATAGATATCGTTTCTAACTATAGTAAAGTGTTGAGCCCCCCCCCCCCCCCCAAAGTATATATAGGAGAGTAAAAATTGCCAATAATCGATTGATTGTATTCATTGTGAAAACCAAAAATTCGTGGATGTAATAGAAATATTTGTAGTTGACAAACTCACGGGTTCATGCAAAATACTACATTCGGATCCAAATCTGGGTAAACTGAATAGATTAGAGCTAACCATAACCACGGTATGAAAGCTATAGAGTAAATTTGGCAAACGTATATATAGTTTAATAAGGAACTATACTTTAGTATTTTAGGACATATCATGTTATAATTTTTTTTTGGCTAAAAGGATTTTCTATGTTGTTACTTTAGTCTTTTAGGAACTATATCATGTTATAATTTTTACCAGCTCCTTTTTCACAAACACATTGTATAGTGAATAGAAGTGTTTAAAGTATATGTATCAAAGCATCAATCTTCTCAATCAATAATTGGAGTTTACTGGTAAATGTATTTATTTACTATTCTCTTCAGTCTTCATACATCTTTGATACGTCTCTTATTATTAATTTAAATGACAGATACAATAATCCAACTTTTACGCACGTCAATTTAAGTGTCAAGATTACTAATTAACATATTAAGTCTATGTGGACATAACTAATTTTACTCAGTGGTATTTTAAAGGTCTGTGTACAGTACAAGTCGTGTAATTTACAAGTAACTCTATATTCCTTCAAAAAAAACCCCCCCACAAAAACCTCATCTTGTTACATAATTGCTTGGTTACTGTAAATTAATAAAATAAATCAAATGGTGTTTGGTATTTTTTTATATGTTATAATGAAATTTAATTATTAATGAATAAAAATCAAATAATGCGAAAACATACAATATAAATCAAGAAATAAAAAAACGTTGCGTTTTGCTAAAGAGGCGATTTTGGAAGCGATAGGGTTTTCAATTTCTTTCTCAACATGTAAAGCCACCGCCGTCTCCTCCGACTGCTAATGGAGGAGGTTGTCTCGATGGTGGGGGAGGAGGTGATTCCTACTCCATCTCTACTAGTGACTAATCCTTTGGTTTCATGGGTTAATGTGGTTTAGAAGAAGAAGAGTCTTACCAAATATGATCTGAAAGTTTCGACGCAGGATGATGTATGTTCGGTTGATGTTCCAGATGAAGTTTTCGAAGATCCTGCTCCGCTACGGGAGGATTTTTTCATCGGAAAATTCTTAGATTCGGCACCGCATGTAGCTAAGGTTCATGCCATAGTTAACAAAATCTTGGCGCTTGGAGATAAGGCTCAGATGATTGATGTTCATGTGATTAATTCAACAACAATGAAGTTTAGGATTTCAAATCCTCTAACTCGAAATAGGGTTCTAAGAAGGGGCATGTGGAATCTGGCTGAGGTTCTGGTAATCATGTCAAAGTGGACACCTTTTATTGAAGAAAAATCACCAGAAATATCGTCGGTACCACTTTGGGTTCATCTAAAAAATATTCCGATTGAAATGGTTTCGTGGAAAGGCCTTAGTTTTGTAACTATTGCAGTTGGTGAACCAGTTCGTTTGCATCCAGACACTGCCCAATGTTTGTATGTTAAAGTGGTGAAGGTTTTTGTTAAAGCAGACCTCACAAAAGATTTGCCTAAATCAATGAATTTCAACTACAAGGGTAAGGATAAGATGGTGGAATACTCATACCCGTGGCTACCGCCTAAATGTTCTCTTTGTGAGAAATGGGGGCATTTATGTGTGGCTAATAAAGGGTTGAATGATACTGATAGGGAGTAAGCTCTAGTTGTGCAAAAAGCTGCAGCCCCATCAAAGGAAGTGGAAACTCAGTCGGCACAGGTTATGCCTGTTTTGACAGACGTTTTGACAGAGAGTTTGACAGAAGTTTCGAAAGCGGCTTTGCAAGAAAAAACGAGTCAGAATGTGAGTGAGAATAATGAGGGATGGTCTACACCTGTGAGAGGTCGTAGTCCAACTAAGGAGAACAAAACTCTGGAGTATGGTGAGGTATCTATTTTATCAAACACAAGATTCTCTGTTTTAAGTGATAAGATTGAGGATGAGGGAGAAATAATAGAGCAAATGGAGACAACACAAGGGAAGGATCAAGTGATTCTTGCAAATACAAAAACAACGGAGAATAAGGCTGGGGAGATATCAATCCAACCGACTCTACCGAGAAATTCTAAGACGAATCATAAATTGATTCCTGATCTTTCGACTCAAAAAGCTCAACAAGCTCAGGAGATGAATCCTAGCACTTTGAACAAATGGATCACTCGACAATCTAGATAATGTCGGGTTTTTTCTAGAATGTTTGTGGTTTTAATAAATCAACAAAACATTCTGTAGTTGGGGACTGGATAAAAAAGGGTATGATGCAGTTTGGAGGGTTAATGGAGACTCGGGTCAAAGAAAATAAAGCAGAGAGGATTGTCTCGAAAGTTTTTAAAGATTCGTCAGTTTTATCAAACTATGATTCACATCGATTGGGAAGAATATGAATTGTCTGGAGTCCACAAGTAAGAATCACTCCGTTTTTTACAAGTGGGCAGATGATAACTTGCTCTGTTCTATTGAATGGGGCTGAAGAAGAGTTTTTTTGTTCTTTTGTCTATGCTTCTAATTTTGTTGAAGAGCGGAAAACACTATGGGAAGATTTGCGAAACCTTCAACACTCACCATTGTTTAGAAATAAACCATAGATGATATTTGGTGATTTCAATGAGATACTTGACGTTCAAGAACACTCGAACTATGCAACATCTCCATCTGTTACACTGGGAATGAGAGACTTCCAAGATGTAATCAAATATTATTCATTGTCCGATACTACAATACATGGCCCACAATTTACATGGTGTAACAAACGAGAAGAAGGTTTAATTTGCAAGAAGTTATATCTTGTTCTTGTAAATGATTCATGGTTGCTTGCTTATCCTCAATCACATTGTACTTTTGATACTGGAGGTTGTTCTGATCATATGCGGTGCCGTAGTCAAATCAAAGTTCCAGTTAACAAGCCACGAAGACCATTCAAATTTACGAATGCTGTAGCAACTCTGCCTGGTTTTTACCATTGATTAAGAGCTTCTGGTCAGAAACTGCGGTGCTAAGAACATCAACATCGGCTCTTTCTCGGCTTTCGAAAAAGCTCAAAGGCTTAAAACTGAAGATACGAGCTCTGAGCAAACAAAAGCTTGGAGATTTGCAGAACATAACGAAAAAAGCATATGAGAATCTGTGT
Source organism: Cardamine occulta (assembly GCA_028015245.1). Lineage (NCBI taxonomy): Eukaryota > Viridiplantae > Streptophyta > Magnoliopsida > Brassicales > Brassicaceae > Cardamine > Cardamine occulta. The sequence continues at coordinate 10,389,029 of CM051386.1, read as the reverse complement.
GATTGCCAGACACAAACTATGATGAACCCGTCTCAGGACTTAGTGGTGGCTGAGGCTCATGCTTACAATAAGTGGAAACATTTGTCAGATTTGGAAGAGAGTTGTTTGCGTCAAAGATCGAAAATGCATTGGTTACAAGTGGAGAATGGTAACAATAGATATTTTCATCAAGCTGCAAAGCAACGTCAGGTTCACAACTCAATTAGATCCATCCAGAGAGACGATGAATCCATGTTTGAAACTCAGAATGAGATTAATATAGAAGCAGAAAATTATTTCCATGATTTTATGACACAATTTGTCCTGGAATGTACTGCTATTGACGAGGAGGGGTTGCAGGAGCTTATGGGATTTGTTTGTGATGAGGAAGATGTTGTTATGTTGACAAAAGAGGTCACAGAGGAAGAGGTGAAAAAGGTCTTGTTTGCTATGACGGGCAACAAGGCGCCGGGTCTAGATGGATTTACATGTGAATTCTTTAGAGAAACTTGGGATATTGTTGGTAAGGATGTGGTAGTGGCTATTCAATCTTTTTTTGTGAAAGGATTTCTTCCCAAGGGTTTGAACTCTACAGTTCTGGCGCTCATTCCAAAGAAAACACAAGCACACATGATGAAAGATTATCGGCCGATATCATGTTGCAATGTCATATATTCCCTCCGTTTCTAAAAAATGGATGTTTTAGAAAAAATGGTTTCATAACAATAGATGTTTTAGGTTTTCTATATAAAAGTTATGTGACATTTCTTGTTTTGTCCCTATTAATTAGAGATAAATTAAATAAAATAATAATATTTAATTATAAAGTAGAGGTATTTTAGGTTTTGTTAAAAGTTTTTTAATATGTGTGCATAACCTTAAAAATTTATCTTTGTGGAACAGATGGAGTATAAGGCTATTTCAAAATTTTTGGCCAACCGATTGAAGCAGGTCTTGCCCAGATTCATATCTTCCAACCAATCAGCATTTGTTAAGGACCGTCTTCTCATGGAGAATGTCTTGTTAGCTTCTGAGTTAGTTAAAAATTATCACAAAGATACGGTCTCGGCTAGATGTGCGGTAAAGATTGACATATCAAAGACTTTTGACTCTGTCCAATGGCATTTCCTCTTATCCACTTTAAAGGTGTTGGGGTTCCCTGAAAGATTTATTCACTAGCTCAAAATATGTTTTACTACAGCCTCTTTTTCGGTACAACTGAATGGTGAATTGACAGGTTTTTTTAGAAGCACGAGAGGTCTCTGTCAAGGTTGCTCCTTATCGCCTTATCTATTTGTCATCTGCATGCATGTCTTATCAAAAATGTTGGATAAAGCGGCTAGAGAGGCGATTTGGTTATCACCCATATTGTCAAAATCTTAGACTTACACACCTTTGTTTTGTGGATGATTTGTTAGTTTTCTCAGATGGGAAAAAACAATCTATCGCATGTATACTTCAAGTCTATAAGGATTTCATGGATGCATCAGGGCTGAAAATAAGTCTTGAAAAATCAACTCTTTATATGGCCGGTGTTTCAGCTGAAGTAAGGGATGATATACTGGAGAGTTTCCCTTTTGAGAGTGGTTCACTACCTGTTAGGGACCTGGGTTTACCTCTATTGTCCAAGCGAATGATAGTTCATGATTATACACCATTGATAGAGAAGATTCGATCGAGAATAAGTTGTTGGACTGCAAGACACCTTTCTTTTGCTGGGCGTCTCCAACTTATTGCTTCAGTCATCCATAGTCTCACAAACTTCTGGATTTCTGCATTTCGATTGCCTAAAAAATGCATAGAAGAGATAGACAAACTCCATGCTTCTTTTCTGTGGTTTGGACCAGAACGGAACCCAAAGAAGGCCAAAGTTGCTTGGAAAGATGTATGTAAGCCAAAGGAAGAGGGAGGTTTGGGTTTAAGGTCAATATCGGAGGCAAATAAGGTTAGTTGTCTGAAACTACTCTGGCGTATTCAATCAGCTCAGGGTTCACTTTGGGTAAACTGGGTTCGAAGGTACCTAATACGCAAAGGATCTCTATGGTCAGTTAAGGAATCCACTTCACTAGGGTCATGGACTTGGAAGAAACTTTTGAAATACAGAGATTTGGCATCCTTTTTAAGCAAAATCGAGGTTCATAATGGAGCATCGACCTCGTTTTGGTATGATAAATGGTCTTCGCTGGGTAGACTTTTGATATTACAGGGCCAATGGGAAGTATAGATTTGGGAATACCTATACACTCAACAATGGAAACTGTGCTGGCGACACATAGAACTCAGACTCATCAAGTAGAATTCTTGAATGAGATTGAAGAGGCTATCACTTTCCAACGCCTCAAAAGAATGTCAGCAGAGGAGGATGTGGTTTTGTGGCAACAAAAAATAGATAAATTCAAAGCGAGATTCAACTCAAATGAGACTTGGAGATTAATTCGTGAAGAGCAGCCAAGAGTGGAGTGGTACAAGGGCATATGGTTCACCCACAACACACCTTAATATGCTTTCATGGCGTGGCTAGCGGCAAAAAACAGATTATCGACAAGAGATCAAATGCTTAGCTGGAACAATATTGCTTTAACTGGTTGCTCTCTGTGCTCGGAGCCACTGGAGGCAAGGAATCACATTTTTTCACATGCCCATACTCAGAGGCGATCTGGAGTGTGCTTACACATAAACTTCTTCAATCACATTACACATCTCAGTGGGACACAATACTTGGTATTCTTGTGGACACAAGTCAAGAGAATAACAAGTTGTTCATCTTGAGATATGTCTTTCAACTATCAATTCACTCGATCTAGCGGGAGAGGAATGACATAAGACACGAGGAACCGGCTACATATCATGCTCAGCTCACAAAGTACATAGACAAGCAAGTTCATAATAGACTATCAACGATTTGTACCATGGGAGATACTCGGTTGGACAAAGGAATAGAATTATGGTTTGCAACTCGATAAAAAATGTTTCTATTATTTTCCTTTTCTTTAAACTTGTTATAGCAAGTCTATAAACTTGCTGCACTTGATGTAAAAAAGATTTTTGAATAAATTTTACTATCTATTCAAAAAAAAAAAAACCAAGGAATAAAGGTTATTACTATTCTTAAACATATCATTGTATTTATAATAAAATAAAGAATTTTATCACCTATTTTGTTTTGAACGAGGTTAATATAGATAGAAATCATGATATTAACAATAAAATTTAGTTAAAAATTTTAAAAAGATATTTTACTAATTGCAAGCATATTAAAATAAATACATACCATAATAATATATGTTTTAGTAAAGTAAACATAATTATAAAAATATATGTCTATATGCTAACTGGTTACATTTTCCTAAAATTTTGTTAGTAAATTTCTATCATTTTATATTACTACTAATATTTTGTTATGAAAATAAAGAAGACAATAGTGAAAAGTGAGAACAAAAATATATTAAATCTCTCTACTATTTAATTTTTCATATTTGTAAGTTTTTGACCTTCTAAAAAATAAAAAGAATTTGACTATAAATAAACAAATATATTTTTTTATAACACTAAACAACTACTCATAACATTTTTTTGCAACACAATCTAATTTAAATTGATAATCTAGATTTTTATGTATTTAATATCTTATTTGGTTCAGAGTAAAATAAAACATAATTTTCCCACTATGATTGACTTGGAGAAAAAAGAGGAAGCAACGTGGGAAGTAAAAAAACGGTTAACAAATTGTAAAAAATAAACTCTCGAGAACTCTCAAAAGCAGTTTTCAATCTTAGGAGTTAGGAGCAGCAGTGTATGTACATCAAGATGGAGAATTTTTGTTACCTGAAAATTTTCTTCTTCATCTTCATAATATCTTCTTCTGAAGCAGAAAACATGAACATGCGAAACAGAGTAGACAAAAGCTCTGTTTTTCTTGTTAATGTTCTTAGCTTTGGTGCTCGAGCTAATGACCAAAGAGACCACACCAAGGTTTTTTTTTCTAACTACAGATCTATGTATTTATTTCATACATTTTGTAGATTATCTATTTAGTAACAAGAATCAGCTAATTAATTGATGTTTTAAAGGCTTTTGTAGCAGCATGGGACAAAGCATGTAAATCATCTTCAAGCTCTGTACATTTTATAATCCCTAGAGGTGAATTCTCTGTTGGTCCTCTTAGATTCTCTGGTCCTTGCACTAATGTAACCAATCTCACTGTCCAAGTTAAGGTAAATTCAAACTCTTTATTATCTCTTTAAATCTTTCTTTGTTGTGTGTTGTTTGGTTAACGCTTTCTTGCTATTCACGTAACTGAATTTAGGGTCATCTCAAGGCATCAACTGATCTGTCAAAGTACAGATCAGGTGGTGGTTGGATTGAGTTTGGATGGATCAATGGCTTAACTCTTACCGGAGGTGGAACATTTGATGGTCAAGGAGCTTTAGCTTGGCCGTTTAATAACTGTACTTCTGATTCTAACTGCAAACTCCTTCCAACTGTGAGAGGAAAAACTCAAAACAACATTTGAATTATTGATCTTCTTTTTAAAGTTAAATGAATCGAAACGGTGTTGTTGATTTCAGAGTTTGAAGTTTGTGGGGATGAATAGAACAGTTGTAAGAAGGATAAGCTCAGTGAATAGCAAGTTCTTTCACATTGCATTAGTTGAGTGTAGAGACTTCAAAGGGACAAGACTCAATATCACTGCTCCTTCTGATAGTCCTAATACTGATGGCATTCATATCGAACGCAGCTCAAACGTTTACTTCTCGCGTTCACATATCGCGACTGGAGATGATTGTGTTTCCATAGGACAAGGGAATTCTCAGATTACAATCACAAGTATCAAATGTGGACCAGGACATGGTATAAGGTAAAAATGTAACGAACTGCTTTTTTACTTTTGTAATAACTGTTTCTGCTGTAGAGTTTGTTAAGTGGTTTGTTTTCTTGCGTTTGAAGCGTTGGGAGTTTAGGGAAATATCCAAATGAGAAAGATGTGAAGGGACTTGTGGTTAGGGATTGCAAAATGAGCGGTACAACGAATGGGATAAGGATCAAAACTTGGGCTGATTCTCCTGGTCTAAGTGCAGCTACCAACATGACTTTTGAGAACATTATTATGAACAATGTGACTAATCCAATCATCATTGATCAGTCTTATTGTCCTTTCTCTTCTTGCGCTTCAAATGTGAGTCTTCTTTAAGACTTAAATCTCTAGGTACTTCACTAGTTTTGAAAGATTAAACAGTGATTAGCTCCGGTTTAGCATTGTGTCAGGTCATATTATCGGTTTATATTAAGGGACACTAATTTAATCATCCTTTGTAAGTTATCATGTCATGAAGTTATGAACATTACATTTTCAGGTACGCTTTAGACTTTAGAGACATAACTTAAAAAAATGTAGAATTTGATCTCTACCAATCTAGTTTCTTAAGAGTCAAAGATTAAACTGCGATTAGTGCCGGTTTAAGCACTCCTTCGGGTCAAATTACCAGTCATATATATCAGCTAGAATCATTAATAAAGTTTACATATTTCAGGTACCCTTTAGAGTGACATATATTTTCAAGAACATGAGAACCTAAGTGGTCGATCTATGAGTGACATTGAATGATGTAGTGAAGATTGTTTTTTCAGTGAAATGGATCTGACAGCATTGTTTTGATTCATTTTCTTGCAGGTACCGTCTAAGGTGAAGCTGAGTGAGATATACTTCAAGAACATAAGAGGGACATCATCATCAAGGGTCGCGGTGCAGCTGCATTGTAGCAGAGGAATTCCATGTAAGAAAGTGTACTTAGAGAATGTTCATCTTGATCTTTCTTCTTCTGAAGGAGGAAGAAAACAGAGCAGAAACAGAGAATATGAAGCTGTCTCTTCTTCTTGTAGAAATGTTAGAGCTAATTACATTGGAACTCAAATCCCACCTCCATGTCACTAATCATCATCAGTTCATCATCTTGAAGTTTCTCTTGTAATTAATTAACTTCTGTGCTTTATTTTGGGACAAGTTTTTCTTCATATTGGTCATATTAAGTTTGAGACTTTTGCCTGTAGATAAAATTGATAGTAACCTAAGGAAAAATCTTGGCTAATCATAAAAGAAATATAATAAAATAGGAAATACTGGTTAGAGCGTTAGGTAAAAGAATTTGGTTAGTTAAAAGATTTAATCCGACAAAAATGGAGAAGATGGTTCATTCCAAGAGTGCCGTTTCAGGGAATAGCTAGCACAAATTATATCCATATTGTACTTATTAATTAACAAACTATATAATATTAACATAATGTAATACCAATATTGTTTATAAAAGAATAATTTATATAAGTTAAGCAACACATCATTTTTAGTTGTTCCCTGAGATATTGCTCCCTCCGTTTTCAACGATGGAAGTGGAATCAGAAACTCAAGAACTCCATCTTCACGTCAATGGTGGTAAGTATTCTAACAAAAATTCGGGCGTAAAGGTTCGTGTGTTCTTGTCTTAATTACTTACCTTCTTGTTCTGTTTCAACATGAAGGGAAATTTTCAACAGAAGAGAGAAGTCACAGCTACTCATGGAGGTTAAGAGTGTCTCTATACGTCACTCTCCTCTTAGCTGGGGAGACAATAGCCACACTCTTAGGTAGAATTTATTACGACAAAGGCGGTAAAAGCACATGGCTCGAGACCTTGGTTCAGCTTCTTGGGTTTCCTATAACCATTCCTTGCTATTATTACATAAAGCCTGAGCCTTCGAAGCCTAAAACCATAACCAAAAAACCTACTTCTTCCTTCTTGACACTATCTTTAGTGTATCTTGGACTTGGCTTACTTGTTGCTGGACACAGTGTATTATACTCCTTTGGATTACTCTACCTTCCTGTTTCAACTTTCTCTTTGATCTCTGCTTCGCAATTGGCTTTTAATGCGGTCTTCTCTTACTTCCTAAACTCACAGAAGTTCACACCTTATATACTCAATTCACTTATTCTCTTAACCATCTCTTCTACACTTCTTGTTATCCAACATGAGCCTGAATCTTCTTCTTCTACTACTTCAAAGTCTTTAGCCAAGTCCAATTATGTGATTGGATACATCTGCGCGATTGGTAGTGCAGCTGGTTATTCTCTGGTGCTTTCTTTAACAGATTACGCGTTTGAAAATATTCTTAAGAAATACACTTTCAAGGCGATTTTAGATATGATCACATATCCATCTTTGGTAGCTACTTGTGCAGTTGTGGTTGGACTTTTCGGAAGTGGTGGGTGGAAACTGTTGAGTACAGAAATGGAAGAGTTCAAACTTGGGAAAAAGCTCATACATTTTAATAACTATTGGTTCGACGATATCGTGGCAAGCTTTTTCTATTGGTAGTGTGGGTTTGATTCTTGAAGTTTCATCGCTTTTTTCGAATGTCATAAGCACTCTTTGTTTACCTGTTGTTCCTGTTCTTGCTGTTGTGTTTTTCCGCGATGAGATGAGTGGAATCAAGTTGGTTGCAATGTTTTTGGCTATATGGGGATTTGTTTCATATGCTTACCAGCATTATGTTGATGATCGGAAACCAGAAGAAACAGATGAGGAGAAAGAAGAAGAAACGATAAAGCTTTCTCAAACTGAAGAAGATGCACAAGAATATTACACTCATATCAAGGTTTAGACAAAGATCCAAGAACCAAAGGGTCTTATAATCTAAAGTAAGCAGTTATTGTAGACTAGATACATAATTGGAAACTTTTTAATGTCAAGTGTACTTGAGGCCTTACTGTCTTGTTGTATCGTTGTTGACTTCTATCTAAATTCACAAAACAGATACAACTAAAAAAAAGTTAGACAAACGATAAAGAAAGTAAGAAATTTACTTTCAAGTGGACACTGGTGCCAATAAGATTAGAATAAGATAACAATATAAAGCGCCTGTAGATCTGTTTTCACCAAACTCAGCATATTTTAAAAGGTTTATACTTTATAGAGCCGCCAATTAAAAGGCCTCAAGAATTCCAAGTCAATGGTAAACAAGAGCATACCTCTAATAAAATATGATGCAGTTGCCACCAACCTCCATCTATATAACACCTTCACTAAAAATATGTCTGTCGTAAGTCCTTGTAGAGCCGTCATGGAAAGAGCTCAAGAAATCTATGTCAGTGGTAAGCAAGAAATGATCTCTAGATACCTTTTGAAAACCATCTGAATTTATGTAGATCATTTGATTCTTTTCATGAAATATTCTAACCATGAGTGTTGTTTTTTCATGTTTTCAGATCATCAGAACATAGAAGCAAACCTGACAGGTCAGGAGGAAATGAATACCACCATGGAAATTGAATCATCGTCCGTACCTCAACCGAAGGAGTATAAGAAATGGCTTCGTATTTCCATTTATGTGTTCTTTGTCCTTGCCTGCCAAGCACTTTCTACAATTCTGGGAAGATTGTATTATGAAAATGGTGGGAAGAGCACATGGATGGGAACACTTGTCCAACTAATCGGCTTCCCTGTTCTGTTTCTCTTCCGGTTCTTTTCACGAAACAAAAACCTCAAATCAACAGATACAAATATCAGACAGTTCTCTTCCTTCACTACCCTTGGATCAGTTTACCTTGTCACTGGACTGTTAGTGTCTGCTAATTCTTATATGTCCTCTGTTGGTTTAATCTACTTACCAGTTTCTACTTTCTCCCTTATCTTGGCCTCACAATTGGCCTTCACTGCCTTCTTCTCCTATTTCCTAAACTCACAAAAGTTTACACCTTTCATTGTGAATTCTCTATTTCTTCTAACAATCTCCTCTGCCCTCCTCGTGGTCAACACCGAGTCACAGAACACAGCAAAGGTTTCTAGAGTAAAATATGTGATAGGGATCATATGCACCATAGGTGCTTCTGCTGGGATTGGACTGCTTCTATCTCTGGTACAACTGATCCTCAGAAAGGTTTTAAAGAAGAATACATTCTCAACGGTCACTGACTTGGTAGCCTACCAATCTTTTGTTGCAAGCTGTGTGGTGCTCATAGGACTTTTTGCAAGTGGAGAGTGGAAAACTTTAACAAGTGAGATGGAAAACTATAAACTGGGGAAAGCACCATACATTATGACTTTGACCTCGATAGCTATTTCCTGGCAAGTCTACACCATTGGTGTCGTGGGATTGATCTTCGAGTCATCTTCGGTGTTCTCCAATTCCATAACTGCTGTGGGATTGCCTATAGTTCCAGTTGTAGCAGTGATAGTTTTCCATGATAAAATGAACTCGCCAAAGATCTTCTCCATCATTTTAGCTATCTGGGGCTTCATTTCATTTGTCTATCAGCATTACCTCGACGAAAAAAAGTTGAAGACAAGCCACACAAGTCCTGTAGGAGGTCCTCTTCTACCTGTTGAGGAAGGTCACACAAACATACAAAGCGTATGATCATACATATACAACTGTGTAAAGCTCATGTCTCTTTGTAAATTATAGATAAAAAAAAGTGCCAATTCTGTTTGGCCAACTAGTCAGTCATAAGTAACTGATAAATTTTGTACACAATATTTCAGATTTTTTTGTAACTTCTATTCGATAGAGAATTGTGTAAAACGAGCAAGATGATTAAAGCAAACATTTTTTAGCAGATAACCATGTCAATTATGTGATATTCGTTTTTGTTAGTGTGACACCAAAGATAGCCATAACTCAAAGATGCAATGCAATGCATCTGAAACACCGGAAACAAGAGCACACAGTGACAGCAGAGAGACAGATAGGCTAAGGCATCCTTGAGAAAACAGAGTTTGAACAAAAAAGAAGGGAGCAGAAACAATACCACTTGGAAGCCACTGACATAACAAATAAACAATGCAGCGACTTGAACACTAACTCTTTTCTTCCCAAGCAAAATTTTTTCTTAAAATGAGAAGTGTACTCCAGGAGCTTGTCTTCTTGTATCTTTGTTGACTTCTGATTCAACTTCAGTCGATACTGAGAAAAAAAGAAGTTTTCTTAGAGCCGCCTTTCAAAGATTTCAGGAATTCCAAGTCATGCGTAAGCAAAAAAGAAAAGTCAATGGTCAACATGAGACTACTAAATTATTATGCTGCTGTCATCTATCGCCTGCCCCATCTATATAATAAATTTACTATAGAAGCCTGCCATGTTTGATAGTGGAACTTATGTGGGGTATTTAGTTTTTATAATAAAACATCAATCTGTGTATAAAGAAAGGTCTCCTGTGTCCTTGCAAGACATCTCAAACAAACAAAAAACAATCAATAAACACAAATCTTCTTTCTTTCTCACTTGCTCATTTCTCATGGACAGATCTCAAGAACTCTATGCCAATGGTAAGCAAGAAGCACCTGATAGAGTTAGAATCCTTTATTTTTTTTTTCATGAAATAAAATAACCATGAGTGTTCATTTTTCAGGTGACCAGAACTTAGAAGCAAACCTAATAGATCATGATGAATCGGTACCTCAAACAACGAACTACAAAAGGTGGCTCCGTCTCTCCATATATGTATTCCTTGTCCTCACCTGCCAACCAATTGCTACTATTCTAGGTAGATTGTACTATGAAAATGGAGGGAAAAGCACATATGTGGTAACACTTCTTCAACTCATTGGCTTCCCTGTTCTGATTCTCTTCCGCTTCTTTTCACAAATCAGACAACCAAAGTCAATAGATACAGATTTCAGACAGTCATCTTCCTTTACGACCCTTGTAAAAGTTTACATGTGCACTGGACTGTTAGTTTCTGCTTATGCTTATTTGTCTGCCATTGGGTTGCTCTTCTTACCAGTCTCTACTTTCTCCCTCATCTTGGCCTCTCAGTTGGCATTCACTGCCTTCTTCTCGTATTTCCTCAACTCACAAAAGTTCACTCCATTCATTGTCAATTCTTTGTTTCTCCTTACTGTTTCCTCTGCCCTTCTCGTGGTCAACACTGAGTCGGAAAACACAACCAATGTCTCTAGAGCAAAATATGTGATCGGTTTCATATGTACCATTGGTGCTTCCGCTGGGATTGGACTGGTACTATCTCTGATACAACTGCTCTTCAGGGAAGTTTTCAGGAAGCATACATCATCAGCAGTCATGGACTTGGCCATTTATCAGTCTCTAGTTGCAAGTTGTGTGGTTCTCATGGGACTTTTTGCAAGTGGAGAGTGGAAAACTTTGCCAAGTGAGATGAGAAACTACAAACTGGGGAAAGTGTCATATGTTTTGACTTTGGCCTCGGCAGCTATTTCTTGGCAAGTTTACACCGTTGGTCTTGTGGGATTGATTTTTGAGTCGTCTTCTGTGTTTTCCAATTCCATAACTGCTGTTGGATTGCCTATAGTTCCAGTTGTAGCAGTGATAGTTTTCCATGACAAAATGGACGCGTCAAAGATCTTCTCCATCATTTTAGCTATATGGGGCTTCCTTTCATTTGTCTATCAGCATTACCTCGACGAAAAGAAGATAAAGACTTGCAGCACAAACCCTGTCGAGGAAGATACACAAACGTGATGAAATGTAGCTGCATTGAAGGTCACACAAACAAACATACAAAGTTGTGCATATATCCTATCTAAGGCTATATTTTGTGATATTTTCATTCTGTGTGTAACACCCTATAAAAATAGACCAGGTTAGTCATAAATTACAAAGATGTCAATACACTATTCTGCTTTCTAACTTTGAAAGGCACTTGAAAGATTGTGAAACAAGAACAAACAGCCAATCATGTCTAATGAAAAAAGAAGAAATCTTAAGACAGACAGGTCCAAACATCCTTGGGGAAACAGAGCTTTGAACAAAAAGTAAGTGACCAGAAATAATACCATTGGAATTTGGAAGCCCTGACTTACAAGTTAACGTAGCAACTTCTTCTGCCATCCAGTATTATGTTGCAAATGTCTTCTCTTGAAAAGATAGGTGAGACATAATCTTTTCAACATAATCAACATAATCAAATCTTGCAAATGTCTTCTCTTGAAAAGACATCATCTCCATCAATCGTTTTAGCTAATCTCAGCATTATCTTGATGAGAAAAACTTAAAGATAGCGATGGAAACCCCAAGAGTGTTCCTAAGCCACATGCCTCATCATAAGAGAAAGATAGTCAGATGGAACACGCCAAAGAATTTCAAAAAAACGAAGAACTTTCAAAATTATCATCCTGAAAGTCACACAATCATATAACTTGTGCACATTTTCCTACATACGTCATATATAAAGTTTCTTTCCGTATACATGTTAAGTTTCTATATGTCTATGCATATGGAAGTTCATATTTCGCCAACATCATTTCCTCCTTGACATAACTAATCTCTTGGTCAACAATAGTGGCATCTTTGCATGTACAAAGACAAAAGAAATTAAATTGGCAAGAGAAGAGATATAGTTGGCAATTACTGAATGTGGGACCACGTACAATGAAAACTTGAACGTGACCGATTCCTAACCGAATATATAGCTATAGGATCACGCATATCAAAAATGCAATCAATTTGTAGCATTACCAACCAAGAGAATTTGATAATAAGATACCTAATACTTAGAATCTGTTTAGAACATCGTTAGTTCCTCCTTTTGCATCATCAAGGAGGTGATTCCACATCCACAATGAAGGGAGATCAAGAACTACAAGTCATCGGTGAGTAATCATTAACCCAGTTCATGCAGAACCTACTGGTCTTTCATCTTCAATAAAAAATAAAGAAACAGATGGTTATGATATCTTAATATTCAATATATGAAAATATGCTATGAGTGAAAACAAAATAAACTATAAACTAAATTTTGCTTTATTTTTTTCTCATTTACCAGTTCAGCAGAGAAAAGAACCAAATCTAACAGTTCAAAATGAAAGAAATTTGGTCAGTAGCAGCCAAACAGGAGTGTCCCACTCAAACACATACAAACGGTGGTTTCGGGTGACTTTGTATACATTCTTTGTCATTTCAGGCCAATCAGTTGCTACAATTCTGGGCAGACTATACTATGATAATGGAGGAAACAGCAAATGGCTAGCAACGGTAGTTCAACTTGTAGGTTTTCCTGTTCTACTTCCCTATTATCTCTTGACAACCAAAACACATACACCAACTCACGGAGATGGCAAAACAACCTCACTCAGGAACCGTGTATTGGTTTATGTAGTGTTAGGACTTCTTGTAGGAGCAGATTGTTACCTATACTCCATTGGACTGCTTTACCTACCCGTTTCTACCTATTCCCTGATCTGTGCATCTCAGTTAGCCTTCAACGCTTTCTTCTCGTATTTCCTCAACTCACAAAAACTTACTCCTATCATTTTGAATTCTCTTATTCTCCTAACTATATCTTCCACCCTCCTTGCGTTCAATAATGAGGAGTCCAATTCCACAAAAGTTACACAAGGAGAGTATGTTAAAGGTTTCATATGTACCGTTGGTGCGTCTGCTGGGTATGGTCTAGTCTTATCCCTCGAACAGTTAGCCTTCTGTAAAGTCCTAAAAAGGCAAAATTTCTCAGAAGTTATGGATATGATAATCTACGTCACTCTAGTGGCCAGTTGTGTTAGCGTGGTGGGGCTTTTTGCTAGCAGCGAGTGGAAAACATTGAGCAGTGAAATGGAAAGCTACAAGCTTGGGAAGGTATCTTATATTATGAACCTAGTGTGGACAGCTATTACCTGGCAGGTATTCTCCATTGGTGGCACAGGACTGATCTTCGAGCTTTCCTCTCTATTCTCAAATGCAATAAGCGTTTTGGGACTCCCCGTTGTTCCTATTCTGGCTGTCATCATTTTCCATGACAAAATGAATGGGTTAAAGGTGATTTCTATGATCTTAGCTATTTGGGGTTTCACATCCTATGTCTACCAACACTATCTTGATGACAAAAACTTGAAGAAAAGTCATGGAATCCCAAAAAAAGAATCCCCTAACCCACCAGATGCAGAAAGGTCAAGTGGGCACTCAAAATAAGTTAAAACTTCGCAAGATAGTGTCCTACAGTTCACAAACTTCAGAAGATGATTGAGTAAACTTACTTTTCTTTTCGGCCTGTAGACAGCCTACAATGAAGAATAAACCTAATACATTTGTGATGCAACTCAAGTAAAAGTCTCAGGGCTAAATTTTTTTTGCATCATTGTAACAGGATAGATTTGATATAAATAAATAGTGAATGAGTCTCGTTTCGTTTTGAAGAAGACTACCCATATCACATTGTAAGCTCCGTGTAATGGTATCAACAACTTCAGAAGAACTAATTACAAAACTTTAGTATTTAAAACTTTTCATAGAAACCAAAGACAGATATTACTAAAATGTGACTGGATCCTGTATAGAAAGAGAGAGTGTCTTGTAGCTATTCTAAGTTATTGTAATATTTCTAGGTGTGAGGAGAGTTCCAATCAGCTTACATCAGGCACCCAAAATAGTGAGCCCGAGGATACTTCTTTTGCAGTTGGGGCCATTGAACAAAGAATTGATCAGCTATCCTCAACTTGTAAAGCAGTAATCCACTTAATGAGAGCTTCTTCACTCTTGCTACACTCTCAACATAAAAGATAGATGACCATCTAATTCGAAGCACCTGTAACCAAAGATAAACCAAGCACTTAATGAAAATCTACATAAAATGGAGAAACCATGACTAAGAATCAAAAGAGTAGAGGAAAGAACTGTGCTATAAAATATTTCTGAAGTGTGTATACCTTGAACAAGAAAGCAATCACACACAGAGGAATGCAGGTCCCAGGACCATTGCAAAGAATCTGAAAAGCATCAACAAGATTTAATATATAACATGATCAAATGTTTTTATGAAGAAGCCTTAAAAATATTTTTAAAAAGCATTCAGATAAAGATCATACCACTTGTGGTCTAATCCGGATCATTAGCCACAGAGCGTGAACTATAGCGACAATGGTAGTCCAAACAGAAGTCACATAAGACTGACCAACTTCGCGACTCCGGTAAATTTGCATGAACTGTGATGAGGCTTCCATAACAGCAGGCTATGCCACAGCATAAAAACAGAAATTAGTCATTGTGGTTGAAGAATTAACCAGTTTCATACTAATCAATGCAGTATTAACCAAGAAAGAAACCAATCACTTCTTTCAAAACAGAAATTTTACCACAAGGCAACCAACCCATAAGCAAGAAGCCGAAAAATCGAAAGAGGAAGGACACAAATTAAAACAAAACTGAAAATTAAGGATTAAACTAAACCTTGTCAGCTACAGAATCTTCAAAACTACGAGCTTTCTGGAGACTCATGTTATCAGTAGCTGCAGCAATGTAAAACCTTGGTGTAAATCTGTCCTTCCGCAAAACAGAGAGGAGACTCAACATCTCAGCTGTATGTCCCCCTGGTGAAAAAAACCAACAATAATATTTCATCTAACCATGAAATGCACATAAATCCAATGGAATAGGAAAATGTATTAACTCTTCTTACCAGAACCAAGAACAACAAGAGTAGTAAAAGACTCTGAAGCT
The DNA here is from genome assembly GCA_028015245.1 of Cardamine occulta. NCBI lineage: Eukaryota > Viridiplantae > Streptophyta > Magnoliopsida > Brassicales > Brassicaceae > Cardamine > Cardamine occulta. The sequence goes on along the minus strand of CM051386.1, from coordinate 10,373,612 downwards.
CTTTTTGGAAGGGCTTTGCCACACCGGTATATAATAAACAGTGCACGAACCATTAGAATGATTGCCAAAATAATAATCAATAAACCAAAGTTGCATTTTGCGACCATGTTTGAGTAAAAGCAGCTGCAATTTTTATCCATGATCTTGATAACACTCTTATCTTCCCCAATCTACATTTGAACAGAACATGTAAATCATATCAAACAAGAGGAAAGACTTATCCAGGATCTCACAACTTAGAAGAGATATATCCTTGAGCTTCTTAAATTGAGAATAAGGAATATAATTTCCAGTAATAAAATGTTCAAGCCTAAACGATTCAACATCTACAACGTTAAAATCCAAAGTAACAACTCAGAATCAGATCACAAAACAAAACGAATCGTAAAAAATTGAACTCGGAGATTAGACAAATAGCTAGCAATAGAGTAAATCCATTTCTCGTAATCGAAACTGAAGATCCACGACGGAGATTGTAAGAGAGGAAGATAAAACACTCACCGGCGACGGGATCGAAAAAGGATTAGGGGTTGATTTTTGATTGGTTACCGTATCTCTTGTTTTTACCACCGTTCGATTTGGATATTGTTTAGAATACACGTGGCTACGCCACGTAACTTTATCTTGTGGTGGACCCGCGAACATGTAATCCTTCCCTATTGTTTTATTAAAAAAGATACTAAGAACTTCTGAAGAAGATATTACACAGTTCTTAGAAAACGAATAATGAATATTTTCCCCAAAACCTCCATTGAAGCAACTTTTGAATCTTTCTTCTTCGTTTAAAAATTATCTAATTAGAAATGACGACGAAGCTGTCAAGCTGTTTCTTGACTTATGGATTAGCAGGAATCTCCTGCGAGAGAGAACATGGAAGTTCTCTTCGATTTTTCTATCTCCCTTCGCGTCGATTACTTCCTGCTTCTTGTAAGATTCGACAACAACGTGGTTTCGAGTGAGTGCTTCTCTCGTTTTTTTTTTAATTTCTGGGGTTTGAGAATTATATACGAATTCGATTGATTTCACTTCAAATTTTTGAATTTAATGATTCTGCTCTTAGATACATACCTTGCGTGATGTGGTTGTCTTACCTTTAAACTTATCTCAAGTGTACAGTTTTGAAACTTTGATTTGCATTTTAAAGTTTTTTTTTTCTCAGCTTAGAGTTTTAGTGTATGCTGATAGATGTGAATTTGGTTATGATTAACTTAATTATATTCATTTGTTTGCGCAATATGAGTTTAGAGAGGAGTCTGAGAATTAAAGTGTTGAGCTTTAGTTAGAAATTAGATCAAAATATTGGATTTGATGTTTGATATGACTCCAATTTGTTATCTGGATGCTGTGTAGCTTAGCCTCTTTGCAGATTAAGTTCCTTTCACTTCCCATTTCTTCTGAGATTTTTGACAAATTTTTGCAGCTCGAGTAAAAGACAAGAAATCAAGAAAGGATCTCCTGAACCAATACTCTCGATAAATTCAAGTCTTCAGCCTAACAGCGATGAAGAGTCAGAACCTGAAAATGGTTCTGTGGAAAGTGTCCCGAGCATCAAGTCAGACGCAGAAAAGGGCAATGGTATCCATGCCACCGTAGATATTAATCATGTTGATGAGAATACTGAAAAGAGAGATGATATACAAACAACTGAAGTAACTCGCCGCAAATATAAACCTGCAAAGAAGAAAGAGGAGAATGTTCATGCCACTATTGATATTGAGCATAGTGATGGGCAGAACTTTAATAATTTAACTGTTCCTGAGGTTGCAAAAGCTTTGGTATGGGTTACAATTGTGTGTTAATGGTATATTGTAACTCTCCAATTCTGAAAAGGCCTTCTTTTAATTACTTTTGTAATCATTTTTCAGTCCATTCACAAAAGTGAAGGCGAGCAGATTTCAGATGGACAGTTTGGGGAACTAATGGGAATGATAAGAAATGCAGAGAAAAGTGGATTTTTCCCTATTTGATTGTTTATATCTTATATTGTGAAACCATATATTAATTCCTGATGTCTTATTGTGCCAGATATTCTTCGGCTTGATCAAGCACGGGCCACTGCTCTTGAAGACCTTAACAAGATTCTAAGTGAAAAGGAAGCATTGCAGGGAGAAATAAGTGACTTGGAAATGAAATTGACTGAGACTGATGAAAGGATTAAAACTGCTGCTCAAGAGAAAGAACGTGTAGAGCTTCTGGAAGAACAGTTAGAGAAGCTTCGTCATGAAATGATCTCCCAGCCAGAAAGTAATGGTTATGCTCTAGCTCTTAGCAAAGAGCTCGAAATGTTGAAAATGGAGAATCTGTCTTTGAGAAACGACATAGAAAAGCTTAAGTCAGAACTTGACAGTGTTAAGAATACCGGTGAACGTGTAGTTGTGTTAGAAAAGGAGTGCTCAGGTTTGGAATCTTCTGTAAAAGATTTGGAGTCTAAGTTATCTGTTTCTCAGGAAGATGTCTCTAAGCTTTCTACTCTTAAAACCGAATGCACTGATCTATGGACAAAGGTAGAGAATGTACAGATGTTGTAAGATAGAGCTACGAAACAAGCAGAGCAAGCAGTTTTAGTGTTACAACAGAATCAAGATCTCAGAAATAAGGTTGAAGTAATTGAGGAATCACTTAAAGAAGCCAATGTTTATAAAGAATCTTCAGAAAAAATTCAGCAGTACAATGAGCTAATGCAACATAAGGTGACATTACTTGAGGAGCGGCTCGAAAAGTCTGATGCAGAGATATTCTCATATGTTCAACTATATCAAGAATCAATAAAAGAATTCCAGGAAACACTTGAAAGTTTGAAGGAAGAAAGCAAGAAAAAATCAAGAGACGAACCGGTTGATGATATGCCTTGGGATTATTGGAGTCGGTTACTTTTAACTGTTGATGGATGGCTGCTTGAAAAGAAAATAGCAAGCAACGATGCTGACTCACTGAGAGAAATGGTATGGAAGAAAGATAGAAGAATTCATGATACATATCTTGACGTCAAGATAAGAATGAACGAGATGCCATCTCTGCATTTCTCAAGCTTGTTGCATCTCCAACAAGGTTATCATCGCCTTTTGGAAATGCTTGTTTTTCCGGGTTTCAAATCTTATTGAAAAAGTAACCTATTTTCTCCATATTGTGTTGATTCTAGTCCAGGATTGTATGTCGTGCACATTGCAGCTGAGATGGCACCTGTAGCAAAGGTTTGTTCGGCTAAACCCCAAAGAATTTCCCTAGCTTACATGTTGATTTTCCAATATAGAAGCGTTACATGATAATATTATCCCTATTCCTAATTTTCTTATGTAATTTCTGTAGGTGGGAGGCTTGGGAGATGTTGTGGCGGGTCTTGGTAAAGCATTGCAAAGAAAAGGTCATCTGGGGGAGATTATTCTTCCCAAATATGATTGTATGCAGTATGATCGCGTCCGTGATTTAAGGGTAATGTTGTTGTCCATATGATGAATCAATAAATAATAAGAGGACTTTAAAATTTTTTGTTGTTCTTAATGGTGGTTTAATTTATTCACTGCAGGCTTTGGATACTGTTGTGGAATCATATTTTGATGGGAAGTTATATAAAAACAAAATCTGGATTGGCACTGTTGAAGGTGAGGAAAATTTGTTTTGTTTCTCTTGTGTTAGTGTCTTTTGGTTTTCAAAGTGATTTAAAGTTTCTCTCTGTTTACAGGTTTGCCTGTACATTTCATCGAACCTCAACATCCGAGCAAGTTCTTCTGGAGAGGACAGTTTTATGGAGAGCAAGATGATTTTAGACGCTTCTCGTATTTTAGCCGTGCTGCGTTAGAGTTGCTTCTTCAGTCCGGCAAAAAACCCGACATCATACATTGTCATGACTGGCAAACAGCTTTTGTTGTACGGTTTAATCTTTTTTCTTGAAGCAGTCCCATAAGTCTTTTTGTTTAGGATACCTTTTGAAGCTCTTTTTTTAACTATTACAGGCGCCACTTTATTGGGATCTGTATGCTCCAAAGGGGTTAGATTCTGCAAGAATATGCTTTACATGTCACAATTTCGAGTATCAAGGTACTGCGTCTGCTTCAGAATTGAGATCTTGTGGGCTTGATGTTAGCCAGTTAAACAGACCAGACAGAATGCAGGATCACTCATCTGAAGATAGAGTGAATCCTGTTAAGGTAAATAATTACAAAGCCAACTTAAACTGAGAGAGAAATTCGTCATTTTACTTTTATTCATTTCTCTTTCTCCTTTTGGTCCAGGGTGCTATAATTTTCTCGAATATTGTAACAACTGTGTCCCCTACTTATGCACAAGAAGTTCGAACACCCGAGGTAGAAGAATTTCCTTTGGTATTTTTCAATGTTAAGTTAACGAAAGCTGTCATACTAATTGGTCTAATGTATTTGCAGGGAGGAAAAGGACTCCATTCGACACTTAATTTTCACTCCAAGAAATTCATTGGAATCCTTAACGGCATTGACACTGATTCATGGAATCCCGCGACTGACCCTTTCCTCAAGACTCAGTTCAACGCTAAAGATCTACAAGGGAAAGAAGAAAACAAATACGCCCTTAGAAAACAGCTTGGGCTTTCTTCAGCCGAGTCAAGACGGCCTCTGGTAACTTTCTATTTCTGCGAATACTGAGAGATTCTTGCATTTACTGATTAAGTTAATTTATTCATATAATTCTAGAGTTTTCTCTAGAAATATCAACACCTCCACCTCTTTAAAAAGTTCTAGAATCATCCACACATCTTTCCACCTCTTTAAAGATAAAAATCTAGATATTTACATAGAATTATCTAGATAATTTGTAATAAAATAATCTAATATTAGAGAATAATTATCTAGAATTAGGATTAAAATATTTGAGATATTTTGTAATGTGGAGGCTATAAATATCTCCTTCCTCTTCTCATTTGTAACTAACTTAAGTTAAGTAAAGAAGTGAATAATAAGAAAGAGTTGAAAAATATATCAAAGTCCTCATTTTCTTAAATTTATCTTCTAAATACTTTAACACTTTCTCCATCATCCTCTTAAAAGTTTTTTCCTTCCAACAAAGTGGTATCAGAGCTAGGAGATTCTAACAAAGATGGCGAGTAGTGGTGTTTCCTTCCAAGTCCTGATGCTCACAAAGAGCAACTACGACAATTGGAGTCTACGAATGACGGCTATCCTAGGAGCACATGACGTGTGGGAGATAGTCGAGAAAGGTTTCGTTGAACCGGAGAATGAATGTGCTATATCTCAAGCTCAAAGAGATAGTTTGAGAGACTCAAGGAAGAGAGACAAGAAGGCTCTCTGTCTAATCTATCAAGGATTAGATGAAGATACGTTCGAGAAGGTCGCAGAAGCTAAGTCGGCCAAAGAAGCATGGGAGAAGCTTCGAACATCCTACAAGGGTGTTGATCAAGTCAAGAAGGTACGTCTTCAAACTCTAAGGGGAGAATTTGAAGCATTGCAAATGAAGGAAGGTGAACTCGTCTCTGATTACTTCTCAAGAGTTTTGATGGTTACAAATAACTTAAGAAGAAATGGAGAGAAGTTAGATGATGTGAGAATCATGGAGAAGGTTCTTAGATCATTGGATCCAAAATTGAGCATATTGTCATCGTCATCGAAGAGACAAAAAATTTGGAGGCTATGACAATGGAGCAACTTCTTGGATCATTACAAGCTTATGAAGAAAAAAAGAAGAAAAAAGAAGATATCGCCGAACTAGTTCTAAAAATGCGGATTGATCATATTAAAGAAGGAAATGGTCAAAGTTACCAAAGAAGAGGTGGTGGTCAAGTACGAGGACGAGGTCGTGGATATGGATATGGAGGAGGTTGGAGGCCGCATGAAGGTAACACCAACCAAAGAGGAGAGAGCTCATTAAGAGGTCGTGGAAGAGGAAATCCAAAATCAAGGTACGATAAATCAAATGTTAAGTGCTACAATTGTGAGAAGTTTAGAAATTATGCTTCCGAATGTAAAGCTCCCAACAACAAAAAAGTTGAGGAGAAGGCCAACTACGTTGAAGAAAAAATCCAAGAAGAATACATGTTATTGATGGCTTATAAGAAAGATGAATGAGAAGATAATCATAAGTGGTACCTTGATAGCGGTGCAAGTAATCACGTGTGGGAGAAAAAACATGTTCGTGGAACTTGATGAATCGGTGAGAGGAAATGTGGCCTTAGGAGATGAATCAAAGATGGAGGTTAAAGGTAAAAGAAACATTCTCATCCGGTTAAAAAATGGGGATCATCAATTTATCTCCAACGTTTACTATATTCCAACCATGAAGACCAACATCTTAAGTCTTGGACAACTCTTAGAGAAAGGTTATGATATTCGATTAAAGGATAATAGCCTTTTTATAAGAGACCAAAAGATAATCTCATTACAAAGGTGCCGATGTCAAAAAATAGAATGTTTGTCCTTAACATTCAAAATGACATCGCACAATGTCTCAAGATGTGCTATAAGGAGGAGTCTTGGCTTTCAAAGAAAGAAATGGTGAGAGGACTACCTTGCATCAACCATCCAAATCAATTTTGTGAAGGGTGTTTACTTGGAAAATAATTCAAAATGAGTTTTCCAAAGGAGTTAAGCACAAGAGCTCAAAAGCCGTTGGAGCTTATACACACAGATGTATGTGTGTGGTCCTATTAAAGCCAATATCACTCGGCAAAAGTAACTACTTCATTCTCTTTATCGATGATTTTTCAAGAAAAACATGGGTTTATTTTTTGAAATAAAAATCAGAAGTATTTGAAAACTTCAAAAGGTTTAAAGCCCATGTTGAGAAGGAAAGTGGCCTTGTGATTAAAACTTTGAGATCCGACCGTGGAAGAGAGTTCACATCCAAAGAGTTTCAGAAATATTGTGAAGACAATGGCATTAGAAGACAACTAACCGTGCCAAGAACCCCTTAACAAAATGGAGTAGCGGGGAGGAAAAATAGAACAATTTTAGAGATGGCAAGGAGCATGCTAAAAAGTAAGAAACTACCAAAGGAGTTATGGGCAGAAGCAGTCGCGTGTGTGGTTTATCTATTAAATCGATCTCCAACAAAAAATGTCTCGAGAAAAACCCCACAAGAAGTTTGGAGCGGAAGAAAGCCCGGTGTTTCTCATTTAAGAGTCTTTGGAAGCATTACTCATGTTCATGTACCGGACGAGAAGCGAAGCAAACTAGATGATAAAAGTAAGAAGTACATATTCATTGGTTATGTTATCAACTCCAAAGGATACAAGCTCTACCATCCGGACACAAAGAAGACAATCATAAGTCAAAATGTCATCTTTGAAGAAGAAAGAGAATGAGATTGGAGATCAAATGATGAAGACTATAACTTCTTTCCACATCTGGAAGAAGATGATCTCGAGCAACCAAGAGAGGAGCCTACTACACCACCAACATCACCAACAAGTTCTCAAGGAGAAGAAAGCTCGAGCGGAAGGACTCTACGCTTTAGAAGTTTATAAGAGCTTTACGAGGTAACTGAAAATCAAGAAAATCTTACTTTATTCTGCCTATTTGCGGAATGTGAACCCATGGACTTCCAAGAAGCTATGGAAAAGAAGACATGGAGAAATGCGATGTATGAAGAAATCAAAGCGATAGAAAAGAACAATACATGGGAGTTAGCTTCACTTCCAAATGGGCACAAGGCAATCAGCGTGAAGTGGGTGTACAAAGCAAAGAAAAATTCTAAAGGAGAAGTAGAGAGATACAAGGCAAGATTGGTGGCTAAAGGTTATAGTAAAAGAGCTGGAATTGACTACGATGAGGTATTCGCTCCCGTTGCTCGTCTAAAAACGGTTAGACTAATCATTTTATTGGCGGCTCAAAACAATTGGAGGATACATCAAATGGATGTCAAATCAGCCTTCTTAAATGAAGAAATTGAAGAAGAAGTTTACATTGAGCAACCACAAGGCTATATAATCAAGGGAGAAGAAAATAAAGTCTTAAGGTTAACGAAGGCACTTTATGGGTTAAAACAAGCCCCATGAGGTTGGAATACTCGAATTGACAAATACTTCAAGGAGAAAGATTTCATCAAGTGTCCATATGAGCATGCACTCTATATCAAAATTCAAAATGGGGATATATTGATTGCATGTTTGTATGTAGACGACTTAATATTCACGGGTAATAATCCAACCATGTTCGGGGAGTTCAAGAAAGAGATGACAAAGGAGTTCGAGATGACAGATATTGGATTGATGTCTTACTACCTCAGAATTGAAATGAAACAAGAAGACAATGGAATCTTCATAACTCAAGATTGTTATGCTAAGGAGGTACTTTAGAAGTTCAAGATGGATGACTATAATCCAGTTAACACGCCGATAGAATGTGGAATCTAAGTTGTCAAAGAATGAAGAAGGAGAAATAGTGGATCCGACACTATTTAAAAGTTTGGTTGGAAGCTTACGTTATTTAACGTGTACAAGGCTCGATATCTTATATGCGGTTGGAGTTGTTAGTCGTTATATGGAGCATCCAACAACAACTCATTTCAAGGCGACAAAGAGGATTCTTCACTATATCAAAGGTACCATAGACTTTGGCCTATACTATTATATCTCTAACGACTACAAGCTTGTTGGATATAGTGATAGCGATTGGGGTGGAGACGTAGACGACCGAAAGAGCACAAGTGGCTTCGTGTTCTACATTGGAGATACGGCTTTCACATGGATGTCGAAGAAGCAACCAATCGATACTCTATCTACTTGTGAAGCCGAGTACGTAGCAGCCACTTCATGTGTTTGTCATGCTATTTGGTTACGAAACTTATTAAAGGAGTTAAACTTACCACAAGAGGAGCCAACAGAGATCTTTGTGGATAATAAGTCAGCAATAGCATTGGCGAAGAACCCAGTTCATGACCGTAGTAAGCACATTGACACACGTTATCACTACATTAGAGAGTGTGTTAACAAGAAGGAGGTGCAATTGGAGTATGTGAAGACAAATGATCAAGTAGCTGATATCTTCACCAAGCCTCTTAAGCGCGAAGACTTCACCAAGATGAGGAGCTTGCTTGGAGTAGCAAAATCAAGTTTAAGAGGGGGTGTTGAAAGTTAAACTTGATTTTGGATCAAGTTTAATTATTGGATCAATTATCCAATAATTATCATTTTGGGCCAAATCCAAATTCTAGAGTTTTCTCTAGAAATATCAACACCTCCACCTCCTTAAAAAGTTCTAGAATCATCCACACACCTCTCCTCCTCCTTAAAGATAAAAATCTAGATATTTACATAGAATTATCTAGATAATTTGTAATAAAATAATCTAATATTAGAGAAGAATTATCTAGAATTAGGATTAAAATATTTGAGATATTTTGTAATGTGGAGGCTATAAATATTTCCTTCCCCTTCTCATTTGTAAGTAACTTAAGTTAAGTGAATAATAAGAAAGAGTTCAAAAATATATCAAAGTATTCATTTTTCCTAAATTTCTCTCTTAAATACTTTAACACTTTCTCCATCATCATCTTAAAAGTTATTCTTCCAACAAATAGTACTAATTACTATCGAGTCTTATGATGTTAGTGTATAAATTTTTCTTAAGGTTGTAGCATATGTATGCACCTCCAAGAGATGCATTGTATACCTTATGTACATGTTTATTCGTTTGTCAAACTTGATGCTCCTACTAACTCCACTAACCATCTAAGAGTATCTCTAACCTAAAATAGAGTTGGGTTTTGCTTCAACCCATTCCTCTAATTTTTACTCTAAAAAATAATATTTCAAGTATATTTCTTATCTAATTAATTATTATTTCAAAAATCATCCATTATTGTTTTTTAAATTTTAAATTTGACTCAATTATTTTATTTTAAATCCAAATCTAATCAAATTATAATATCATTGCAATGAAAAGTTTATTACATAAATAAAATTACTTACACAACATGTTTTACGTTTGAACAGCATATCACTCAACCATTCCACAATGAACCAGCTCATCTAGTCCTTTCCTCAAAAGAGATCTCACATAACATTATTATCAAGAATCTACTGAAAATATCCTCCCATCTATAAACAATAATCTATGTTAATTATGTCATGTTTTGTGTTAATGGTTGATACCTTGTGAAGCAAGTCACCTTCTCTAGAGCCCTAACTAGCTTCACTATCCATGAAATTACAACTGCAAAGGTGATAGCATCAATCGAAAGTGAGCATATATAGTTTATGTCTCGAGATAAGATTGTGGGAATAAAGCTACAAATGAGATTCTAGCTCTTCTTTTAATTTCATCTCCATCATTTTGTTAAAAAAACGAAAATATGTAAACGTTATTCATCACAATAATAATTATGTTTAGTTTTTGAACATAAGCTGGGATTCTGTTGAAACCCTAGGAATGTGTTTCAGCCCCTCACTCGGGATCCGAGCTCGGCTAGTGGCGATGGTGAAAGCGGTGATGTGGGCGATGGGATTTGTTGTATCCTTGGTCACACCATCGTAGCTAGGTATCTTCAGTTTGGCGATGCTGCTCATATCGGCCCTGGACATCCGTTCGGTGAACGGGGTTTGCTGAGCTTCTTTGAGTACAAGGTTGATGTCTGGGGCCGAACTCGTCGCCTTATGCATCTGAGACTTGAGTGATTTGATGGTCTGCTAGAGCTCGGCTTCTCGTTCTCTGGTATTGGCGAGTTCTTCAGAAAGTAGTTGAGGGGTGAACTGTGAAGGTGTGGCGACCTGGTTCAGTGCTGGGAAGATGTTCCGAGCACATAGGTCGGAAGCTGGTGTACGCGGTCCCTCGAGGATCGCTGGGGGTTGAGGGTTGTAAGCTGCACGAGTTACGCTCTCCCTCATGGCTCTGTCGACAAAGAACTGTATCATCTGGAACAGATCGGCGTGTTGTGGTAAAGGAAGCTGGTTGGTTCCGTCCTGATTAATCAGAGCGGGTCCGTTGTTCAGCAGCAGAATGACTGGTGGGGTGACTCCGATGTTTCCGGGAGGAAGGACTCTGTTGCCTTCATGGGGAGCGACCTCGTTATCCCCTAGAGGACGGGCTTCTCAGTTGAGAGTGAGTGGATCCACAGCAGGTGGATTGACGAGATTTTGATTATGAGGTGGAATTTGATCTTCAAATCGGATGATACCATCTACTCCAACCATCTTTGAAATAAAAATTTTAGTAAGAGTCTCCACAGGCGGCGCTAGTTGTTGAACCAGAGATCGGAACAATAAGAATTAGGGTTTCAAAGACAAGATTGGAGTAAATAGATGATCTTTATTGATTTCTTGATGAACAAGTAAGGAGAGTTTTTAGGGTTTATGAGTAAAGAGGAGACAAAAACTATTCGATCTAAGGCTTAGGTATTCTCTGCGATTGTGGATGCCTCTCAATGTCTTGGAAGTTTTTTTATTTATAGTGATTCTACGACGGTTTGAGTCGGTTTTGGGCCTTGCTCGTGTTTTTCTTTATTTGATCGTCCTTTTCTTTTTACGAGTAGATTTTCCTTATCTCGCAAGTCGGCTACTTCTTGCGAGTTTCTCTTGATGGGCCAAAGTCAATTTGAGCTTTAAGTGAATGGATATTGGATTTGGATCGGGTTTATGGTAAGGTGCTAAACCCGATACCAACAGCCACTGCGTCTTTTTTTGGGACAAGATCCAATATCATTACGAGCAAATCATCAGGCAATGCACTAATCATGTCTTCACAACCTATTTCTTTGATTTGACTCCCACAAAAATTTTCGGTTTGTAGCATCTTGAGATCTTCACGAGACATAGGCCTAAGAGAACGACTCGGTTAGGTGACCATGCAAGAGAGAATTTCAACGACTTATGTATAACCTATCCAATATTTCCTTTATTTATAGGTAAAATATTTATTTATATAAAAAAAAAAACAAACAAACAAAAAGGAAGAACTAAAGTATTTCCCGAATAATAATAAAAAAAGTATAATATATCGAGAAAGAGGAAACCATAACGAGAAATTATCCAAATCTGAGGTACTTGAATAACAAGTTTCCTTTAATTAACATACAACGTAAAACCCCTAATCCAATTATAGAGGGTCAAATTGTTGGGTTATTTTAAAAAGGTATTTAAATGACTAATACGGCTGCGTTTTACATTTACCGAAGAATAACATACAAATATGGGTCAAGTCATCTGCCCTTTTTCTTTTGACTTTCTAGTGAAGAAGTGAAAATTATGACTTTCATTCAGCATTGAGACTCCACAGAAGAAAGTTACACACACACTCACGATCAGTGTCGGTCGACACCAAAAGCGAGTAAGAAGTCATCACGAGTATTTAACAAGTTTTGAAGAATTCCAAAGTTGCCCCAAGAATTCCATATATTTGCAATACAATCCTTTTCGTATTTTAGACTATATCTAGGTTTTTAGAAGTTATTGGAGAACACAATTTAATTCATCGAACAATTTTTGGAGAGAAGAATCAGAACTCACTTGTAAAGAGAAGATTTCGAATTTCTTTTATTATTTTGTTGATTTCTTAACGCATATTATTCAGACTATGATTTGTGTTTCATTGATTATGTTTGAGTAATCCACTTATTAGATTTAGGGTTTTTCAAAGGTTAAGGATTATTTATTGAATTGGGCATACACTTATTAGGGTAATCATCTTAGTTCTTCATTTGGATTTGAATTAATACTAGTTCTAGATTGATCACCTAGAATTTAGATCTTAGGATAATTGATAGACATGAGAGTGTTATTTATTTCCCGAAATAATCCTAGATGAACAAAATCATCATTCTCAAAGAGATTTGGATTAGGGATTTTGTGAGCATATTAAACTTGAGTTTAAAGCATGTTTTATTCTTTGAATTTGCAAAGAGATTTGGAATTTAAGAATCTAGGCATATATAGTATTTGCAACGAGAGTTGATTAATTTGATATTTATGTTTTGAGTTTAAGAAAGGTACTTAATTAAATCTCTAATTGAATTGCCTGGTTCATAATTCTGATTTACCTAAAAGAATTTTTTTAAGTCTAGCGCTTTCACCAATTGAGTTTACAAACCGGTTTAATTGTTTTGTTGTTTTCTTTTAATTACAATTTCTCTTATTTAACTTAATTTATAAACTGAAAATCTATTGTGTGAATCATGAGTCTTTGTGAATTTTGATCCCTAAATACTACAATAGATCTCTTAATTTGAGAGAATAGCTCTAGGGTTAATTTGAGCATATCACTTATATACATCATTTCTTCAACTCACATGACAATCACATGTCTTCTTTCTATTCTTGATTCACACGTGCCTCAGCTTTCTTCTCATATGTCTTCTTCCTTCTGTAAACATATAAGGGCTTATCAAAACATTACAGAAAATAAAAGTTAGAGGATAGAAAATATAGGATTGAGAGAAATCTAGAAAGGGAGAACAAATATTATGGAAAGATAAAACTGCAAAAAATCTAGCGAGCAAAAATGTTGTAAAAAGAAAAAATTCGAGAAATCAATTGGAAGGCCACTTAGTTGGTAGTTTCTCCGGCAAAATAATATACATAAGAAGAAGAGTTATTTTATTTTGGGCTAACACTTTACACATGAATGATCCAACGGCAAAAAATCAACAAAAATTAAATTTGAGTATCATCAAAAAACCAAAAAGAAGATCCCAACAGTTTGAAAACTTTCTTGATGCCTTTGGATTATGAAGTATCTTGCTTCTCTTTCACAATATCTTAAACCTCTTCTTTGGAATCGGTTAGAGTATATTGGAAAGTCGAAGAAGCTTGTCTCTCTAACAAGCTTACTGTCGAGAGACTAGAAGTCCCATGACTATCATCGGTTTCCGTTACTACGTATAAATTCAAGAGAGGCTTAGGTGGAATCTTCAGAGCTTCTAGACTCCCCTCTAACATTTCAACAACTTTTCTCATTGGTGGACGATCAGATGGATTTGTTTGTAAACACCACAAACCCACTAATGTCATTTTCTTCACTATATGCTCTTCTTCTTCGACTACATGATCTCCTAAAAGTCTCACCGTTTGTTTCCTCTCAAGATCCTCATAGATCCAATCTGGAAAATACATTGAACTCATATTGGACGTAGTAGATGCTTCAAATCCTTCTTGGTTAGTTGCCCGGATCATCTCAAGAACCACCATTCCATAACTATACGCATCCGACTTATGTGAAACTCCTCCATAGCTCTTGGAAAACATTTCAGGAGCAATGTACCCTACTGTCCCTCTCGCGTCTAACATCGACATGATACTTTCTTTCTTCTTGCAGAGCTTAGCAAGACCGAAATCCGAAATCTTCGGGCAAAACTCTTCGTCCATGAGTATATTTTGTGGCTTTATATCGAAATGTACAATCTTGGATACACAACTATTGTGCAAGTACTCTAACCCGCGAGCAACACCAACGGCAATGTTGTATAAAATTTTCCAGTCTTTCTTCGCTGACATTTTCTCGGAAAGAAACTTGTCAAGGGATCCATTTGGCATGAACTCATAAATTATAGCTCTCTGGCTCCCTTCATAGCAAAATCCAAACAAAGAAACTATATTAACATGAGATGCTCTACTCATGCTAACTAGTTCATTGATAAACTCTTCTCCATTTCCCTTTGACTCTTTCAAGATCTTTATTGCAATATCTCGGCCGCTGGCATCGGGTAATTTTCCTTTATAGACAGTTCCAAATCCTCATTTCCCAATATCTTGAGCAAAAGAGTTTGTCATCTGCTTGAATTTTTCAAAACTATATGGTCTCAACATCACAACCGCTTCAATGTTCTCATCGTTTAAACCACTCTTTTTTCTTGCATTCTTGGCTCTCACCACTACCGCAATCACAACAACAATGATAAACACAACTACAGCTGCTAAGCCTCCTGAAAAAAGAAAGAAGAAGAGGCAAATATTAGGTGTTATGTACATATATGAATGAGGAACAGAGATGTGGTTGCAATGGAGGTAATACCGAGTATGGCTTTTAACTTCCGTTGAGAGTTATCTGTAAATGTATCAAACAAACATTATGGTTAACAAAACCAAAAAATAAACATTGCATATATTTTATAGGATAAAATAAAAAATAAACTTACCTTTTGGTCCTGGTAATGGAGCCATCGAGCTTCTTTTGTTGTTTTCCAGTCAAATAACATAATAGCATAGTAGTTGATTAAATCCCATCCAAAACAACCGAAAATATATAAAGCATTTAAATTGATATTTACACAACTATAATAAGTCTATAACCTAAATCATGTAGATTTATCATTTAACGCCAAGATAGATAAGCCACAAGTTTGTGCTGGAATTGTGGAATCATATTTTGGCAGCAAATTCTTAGAATTTTGTTTTTTTTTTTCGTCATTCTTAGAATTTTGTTTAGGCGCCAAAAACTGCATAATCATGTAAATTCTGAATGTTCTTTCCATATTCACCCATATGTCTGGCTTGGTGGGTTTCCAAAATATTATTATTATTTTTTTGTCAAATACTTATACAACTGGCACTAGCTGACATTTGTGGGGGCGTTTGGATAAAGATAACCCAACAACTACACACTAGTTGGGTATTTCTTGGATGGAATGGCAGAAAAAAAAATAGTAAATGGCCAAAAGAAAAATAATAGTAAATGGCCAAATTGCAAAAGTTAATTTGACATAAGTAACCTCAAGTGGATAGTGTTTTATCACAAATTTTTAACATATTTTGTGTTAATATATATATCAATGATATAACATGTCATCTTACAAAAACATTCCAGTTGTTATCAAACAAGCGTGGTAAAAATACTTGTGAATATGTATCATAGTGTGTGATGTTGGACTTAATCAACCCTTAGCAAACTAGAAATAAAATGGAGTAAGTTCACGGGAATAATTTACCTGGTGATGTTGGGAATGGAGGAGGGGCAAAACGTGATCACATAGTCAGTTGTGTTTGAGCATGTGAAGGTGCTGTTATTATCGTTGAAGGCGTAGCTATACGCAAATGGACAAGCACGCTCAAAGTTCTGCACATACAGTGTCGGCTTACAAGTTTGCTTTGAGTCGAAGTAACGGGTGCAGCAGTTCTCGTGAGACTCAGATTCTCGGCACGCGCTACTGCATGCATTTAAAGTCCCCCCTGAGAATTTCTTAAGATCATTTGGACATGTATTGTTCAAGTCAACCATACAACCCGAGCTGACACAAGCTGGGCTACTCTGTGATGGGGTCACAGTTATTGGAAGGTTGTAACCGTACTCGAGGCTGATTTTATAGCTGTTGACTCCACCGTCATCGATTCTAAATAAGACATAAGTCACCGAAGACCAACTTTATGCACCAGGACACTCGATCTCGCCGGATTCGCAGTCTCCCGTGATGCACGTGAACTTTCCTGTTGAGTTAGAACTTAGCGTCCTAGCCGAGATAAGACCGTACCATGAAGATGGTGCGTTTATGGCACGCGCTTCTCCGCTTCTGAGAGCGAAGCCGCTGGTGGAGACCTGTGACCGCCATGAAAAGAGAACTGGCCAGATTGTGTTATTGCATTTGTTCTCTATGGTGAGGATACTTGTTGACAAGACTCCTGAGAACAAAATTAAGATTAGCAAGAAAGAACAACTAGCTAACTAATAAAAAGAAAATTATAAAAAGATAATCATCCATCGGGGGAAAAGATGGTACCCGATACGAACAAGTGTGAAGCAAAGAGAAAAATCAATGGCAACCTCTCTGTCATTGGCTTAAAAAAACTAAAGACGTTCCAAAGACTGAATACTAATAATGCACTTTGTGTTATATTGTTTTATCTTGTTTCTTCATCGTTGGTTAGTAGAGATTGGTATAAGAGTTTCACAAGAAATAAATTAGTCAGCAACTTGGATTTAAAAATTGAAAAGAATTAACTAGTAGGAACAGGAAACCTATTTCCAAGAAATTGTCCACACCGCGTGATCATACATATCCGGTCCAACAAAGCGCGCTAAACATCAAAGATACCAATTAATAAAAGTCCACATGCGCATCTCGGTTTGAAAACTTGTAGACGTTCTATATCCCCACTGCACGCGGAGCTGGACTCTGCGATGTTTATATTAAGAATAATGTCTCACATCAGATATGAGTATAGATCTTAAGTGATATATATAAAGGATATGTGTCAATCTACTTACTACCAATTGATTTTAAATTAGAAATCTATAATCTAATATAGTGTCATAGCCCGAGCACATACTGTTCAATCTGATCCAAAAATTTGGCCTGTTGATCCATGTCCAAACATATTGAGATAAATGACTATATAAAGGATATGAGTCAATAAACTCATTTCTAATTGGTTTTGAATTTGAACCTCATAATCTAATAGCTTAAAATATATGCACTTGGATGGGGTGTCATTTCAAACTGATTCCAAAGATTTCATTATGTTGATGGATTCACCAAATGAGTGGCCGACTTTTGCATCCCATCGAATTGGATGACTTTGTATCTCTTAAACTATTTTTAGTGTTTTCTTTGTCTCATTTATATCTCGTTCTTTGAACATTTGTGTTGTCTTTGCTAAGAAGACTCGAACGCATGGTTTTTTATTTTTCTATATAATCTCTTAAACTCTGAATTGGTTTTCTGGATGATTTATTTTGGTACCCAAAAAAAAAGTCCACATGTGTAGTGGTGGATGTTGAACCATAGAAGTTCAATTAGGGTTTTGTGATGTTATAGCTGCACCTTTAGGAAATGTTGACTACGTACCCTTGAAAAGGGATCAAGCCATTCGTAGTTCATAGGGATTTGTGGTGTGTTTTGGTGTGTTTCAAGATTCTTAGATCTCTTGTGATGATTTCTAGATGACCTTCTGTAGAGGAGAGAGCTCCTTATTTATAGTGATTTGAGGAGGTTTAGAGCTTCCTTTTTCTTCTTGAATTAGGTTTGCCTTTTCGTCCAAACTTTCTTTTTCTGAGTCGGTTTCCTTTTCTGAGTTGAATATGTCGATCTAAGTCTCATGGGCCAATTCGATTGGGATTTGGGAGAAGTCGGTCTTGATTTGGGTCGGGTCTAAGGTAGGGTGCTAAACCCGGTACTAACAATTAGTCCCCCCAAGTTCGTTAGAACGAATGTTGAGTTTTGACGAAGTAAGAGAGAGATGACCTGATGTAAATTGAGATCGACTTCATGTGGGATTTGTACTTGACAATGCGAGGATGAGCTCGGTTTTAGGCGATGCGAGGCTTAGCTCGGCTTTAAGCTCCAACGAGGCTGAGCTCAACTTTGATGCGATGTGAGACGACGCGAGTTAGAGCTTGACTTAAAAACTTAATGCAAGGTTGATCTTGGCTTTGATGATGCGAGGATGTAGGCGACGTAGAGACTTGATGCGAGACATAACTTGACTTAGAAAATCAATGCGAGGCGTAAGTCGACTTTAGAGACTTGATCGATTAGTCTAGACTTGGTGCGATATGCAGCTCGACTTACCCCGTCTAAAGCAACGTTGTCCAAAAGATGAAATATTTGATGTCGAAGAGATAAGTGTGATTAACCATTTAGATGATTTGGTAGTTAAGTAGTCTTGATGATCCTTTGACTAACGAGTGTGGAGCTCGGCTTCTTGAATAATATCTTAAACCTCTTCTTTGGAATCGGTTAGAGTATATTGGAAAGTCGAAGAAGCTTTTCTCTCTAACAAGCTTAGTGTCGAGAGACTAGAAGTCCCATGAATATCATCAGTTTCCGTTACTACGCATAAATTCAAGAGAGGCTTAGGTGGAATCTTCAGAGCTTCTAGACTTCCCTCTAACATATCAACAACTTTTCTCATTGGTGGACGATCAGATAGATTAGTTTGTATACACCACAAACCCACTAATGTCAGTTTCTTCACTATCTTCTCTTCTTCTTCGATTACATGATCTCCTAAAAGTCTCACCGTTTCTTTCCTCTCAAGATCCTTATAGATCCAATCTGGAAAATACATTGAACTTATATTGGACGTAGATGCTTCAAATCCTTCTTGGTTAGTTGCTCCGATCATCTCAAGAACCACCATTCCATAACTACACGCATCAGACTTATGTGAAACTCCTCCATAGCTCTTGGAAAACATTTCAGGAGCAATGTACCCTACGGTCCCTCTCGCATCTAACATTGATATGCTACTTTCTTTCTTCTTGCAGAGCTTAGCAA
>CM051386.1:10313813-10354387 GCA_028015245.1 Cardamine occulta | reverse complement strand
GACTGAAATCTGAAATCTTCGGGGAAAAATCTTCGTCCATGGCTTTATATCGAAATGCACAATCTTGGATACAAAACTATTGTGCAAGTACTCTAACCCGCGAGCAACACCTACCGCAATGTTGTATAAAATTTTCCAGTCCTTCTTCGTTGACATTTTCTCTTTAATAAACTTGTCAAGGGATCCATTTGGCATGAACTTATAAATGATAGCTCTCTGGCTCCCTTCATAGCAAAATCCAAAAAGTGAAACTATATTAACATGAGATGCTCTACTCATGCTAACTAGTTCATTGATGAATTCTTGTCCATTTCCCTTTGACTCTTTCAAGATCTTTATTGCAATATCTCGGCCGCTGGCATCGGGTAATTTTCCTTTATAGACAGTTCCAAATCCTCCTTTCCCAATATCTTGAGCAAAAGAGTTTGTCATCTGCTTGACTTTTCAAAACTATATCGTCTCAACATCACAACCGCTTCAATGTTTTCATCGTTCAAACCACTCTTTTTTCTTGCATTCTTGGCTCTCACCACTACCACAATCACAACAATAATGATCAACACAACTACAGCTGCTAAGCCTCCTGAAAAAAAAAAAAAAAAAAGAAGAAGAAAGAAAATATTAGGTGTTATGTATATGAATGAGCAACAGAGAATCATAGATGTGGTTGCAATAAAGGTAATACCGAGTATGGCTGTTAACTTCCGTTGAGAGTTATCTGCAAATGCATCAAACAAATATTATGGTTAACAAAACCAAAATACACATTACCTTTTGGTCCTGGTAATGGGGCCATCGAGCTTCTGTTGTTGTTTTCCCAGTCAAATAACATAATTACATATATTAGTTGATTAAATTGCATCAAAATAAAAAACCGAAAATATGAAATACTTAAATATTTAAATTGACATTTATACAACTATAAGTCTATATAACCTAAATCGATATCATGTATATGTACCCTGGAAAAATCATGAAAAATCATCATTAATTCGTCATCCGGCCGGTTCAACCGGTCCATCGGATTGCGGGTCAAGAGAAATTTTAAAAATATTTTAAACTTTTGATTTTAGAACCTTTTTAATTCAAATAAAATGTTTGATTTTTTTTTTAAAATAATACTTTACACTTATTTTTATAACTTTTGTAGTTTTTAAATCGAAACATACAAACTACTTGTCATCTCCTCTTATTATTTCCCGATCAAGCATAACAAACTAATTTTTTAT
The DNA here is from genome assembly GCA_028015245.1 of Cardamine occulta. NCBI lineage: Eukaryota > Viridiplantae > Streptophyta > Magnoliopsida > Brassicales > Brassicaceae > Cardamine > Cardamine occulta. The sequence goes on along the minus strand of CM051386.1, from coordinate 10,353,158 downwards.
ATTTATATATATATATATATATTTTATAATCGCAATGAAGACAACTAGGCTGTGGGTATAAGGAAAGAATTATTGACAAATATATTTAAGGATCTTTGACATATTCTGGATGTTTCCATAAAGATAACCCAACAACTAGACACTAGTTGGCTTATTCTGAGAAGGAATGGCAGAAAACAAAAAGTAAAGAAAATTAATAGTAAATGGCCAAATTATAAAAGTTAATTTGACATAAGTGACCTCAAGTGTGGATAGTGTTTTTGGCACAAAATTTTTAACATATTTTGTGTTAATATATATCAACGATAAGTGCTAAGTTGGTAAGAGCACCCCATCATAGATTTCTCCTTTGGTTTCTCATGTATTTTATCAATTTTTTTATTTAAAAAAAAAATAAGAGAGACGGAAAAATCGATTCTTTAGGTAAAAAGTATTAGAATTGGTCTGCTCGGTTTTACTTGGTTTATATTTGGTTCTCTTATTTGTATTACTTAAATTTTAATTATTTAATTAAATTATATTAAAAATATTATTATTAAATTTTAGAAGAGACTCTTGAGAGTATCTCTCTATTGTGGATGCTCTAACATGTAATCTTACAAAAAAAACATTCCATTTTTTTATCAAAAAGGTTGACAAAAAGACTTGTGAATATGTATCATAGTGTGTGTGATGTTGGACTTAATCAACCCTTAGCAAAAATAGAAACAAAAAAAAAGGGAATAATTTACCTGGTGATGTTGGGAATAGAAGAGGGGCAAAACGTAATCACATAATCAGTTGTGTTTGAGCATGTAAAGGTACTGTTATTATCGCCGAAGGCGTAGCTATAGGCAAATGGACAAGCACGCTCAAAGTTCTGCACGTACTGTGACGGCTTACAAGTTTGATTTGAGTCGAAGTAACGGTTGCAACACGCTACTCAGAGTCGGTTCTGAGAAATTCAGGACCCCAAATGAAAATATTTTTTAAAGTGTTTAATAGAAAAAAAAAATTGAGTTTCTAGAAAATTAAAGTTAAAGTAAAAGTACAATGATATCTTAAAAAAATATAACAATAATTTAAAACTTCTGATAAATAACTCTTTTTGCATTTTTTTCTGCGAAATCATCCATCAAACTTGTATAATCGAGGTTTTTAACCATGGTCTTTTCTATCGATAACATAGCTAATCCGTTTAACCTTTCTTGTGATATAGTCGACCATAGGTAAGACTTTATCAACTTCAACTTAGAAAAACTTCTTTCAGCCGAGACAACTGAAACCGAAATAGTGAGCATTATCCTATAAGCAACCCATATATTTGGATAACAATCCTTCAATCTCTCTAAAAATTCTAATACCTCTGCAGTCTTCTTCAAATTCTTTGGTAGAACTTTTCTAAAAACTTTTATTTCTAGAAATAAATCATTTCCATCAATATCTGAAATCGTTCCATGCTTAAGAAAAGCTTCAAGGTTAAGGCAAGATGTCTTCAAACTATCTTCATTCGCTGAGTTGAGCTTTCGTAAACTAAACAAAAATCCAAAAATACTTGCATACTCTTGAAATTGTTCTAACCTTGTTTGAAAAGAAACTAGAGCTTGATCCATGACTTTGATGAAATAATTAATTCTAAAATCCTCCTCCAAGCTTAGAACGAGTCCAGCATCATCAGCTTTTTTCTTGTTCCTCATCATAATGACGTTTTCTTCTAATAAAGCGCTTGCTCTTCTTTTGAAACACAGGTTCAATATCCATATCAACTGCAAATTTTAAAGCTTCATCTTTTGCTTCTTGAAAACCTGATTGTCTATACTTTTGGAAAAAAGAAACTAACCCTTTTAGTTGAGCAATGGCATAATCGATATCCATATCTTCAGATTGTAGCGTCTTGCTTACCGTGTTCACGACAAACAGAATATCATACCATATCACCATACCAAACAAAAACTCGAATCCTTCAATTTCATGTGTTTCACTTGTTGCAAGATATTCAGCATCGCTTCTGGCTTGTGGATCATCACTATTTTCTGCGAAGTCAAGTAAGACATCTCTGATTTTTTGAGCTTTAAAACGTATTGCTTTGATGCTTTCAAGATGACTTTCCCAACGCATATCTGATAAGAATTTAAGTGTAAGACCTCCCACCTTTTTTCTGTACATCTCCCACCTAGCTGTAGAAGGGGAAAAATCCGATATAAACTCTGGACGATCCCAAAGAATGAAATTGCCTTCTCAGAAGATTTTGCGATATCACAAATAGCCAAGTTCAGATTATGGCAAACACATGGTGTATAAAATGCCCTCGGATTGATATCAAGCAATCTCTTTTGCACTCCCTTGTTTTTCCCTTTCATGTTAGATCCATTGTCATAACCTTGTCCCCTAACATCATCAATGTCCAGATTAAGACCATCCAATGTTTTGCAAAATAGCTCAAAAAGTCCTTTTCCTGACTTATCATCAACTTCCACAAAAGTAAGAAAATATTCTTCAACATGAGCTTGATCCACTGATACATCCACACATCGAATAATAAGAGACATATGTTCTTTGTGGCTAATATCCGGAGTACAATCAAGAATAACCGAGAAGTATTTTACCATTTTAATTTTCCTAATGATCATGAGCTTGATTTCAGATCCCAACATTCCTATCAACTCATTCTGAATTGTGTGGCTAAGGTAATGGTAGTGAGTTTCCTTCGTTTTAATTCGCCTAAGGGGCTCCTGCATTACTGCGTCAAATTCACCAATCATTTCAATATTTCCCAGAAAATTTCCATTGTTATCTTCACCAAATTTATATTTATTTCCCCGAAACACTATATTACTCTTTGCCAGATACTTCACCACTGCAAATAATCTCAATAACAACTCTCTCTAAAGATTCTTTTCTTTGTTGATTTCTTCTTGGAGACACTTATCAATTGTCTGATTCTTTTGAAACCTCAACTTTAGCTCCATCCACTGGCTCATGCAAGTGATGTGATCATGACTTTTCTCGTGTTCGCTAAGCCTTACTACGATATTGTTCCAATCCATGAAACCAGTGCTTGATAGTTGAGGGATATCTTTGTACCGAGTGAACAACTTGCAACAAAAACAATAGATTCTATGTGATGTTGTTGAATAGATCAACCAACGCCTGTCTTGTCTATCTCCATTCTCCAAATACCTCTTGTAATGTCTATGAGAAAAACGTCTTCCATGATTATTTCGAGAAAATATATAATCTTCAGATGGTGGTGCAAGAGGACCTTTCTTAACAAATAATCTATTAACCTCTGATCAATTTTCTTCCAATTTGCAGGATCCATAATATCCAAAGATGAATCATATTCTTTAAAGTGATCATCTTCTTTTTTTTATTGACATCTTCATCATCTTTATAATTCTCATTCTCCTCTTGCTTTTCGTTGTCACTTCCAGTTCTAATTTCATCCTCGTTATCAACTCCATTAACCTCATGAATTCCATCAACCTCTTCAACCTCATCAATTTCATCAACATCATCAGTTCTAAGGGGGTTTGGTTTCTTAAAATACCTTAAAAGGGATCCAGCCTGAGATTTCACCAATTATTCTACTCTTTTCCTCTTTTTTCTTTTTTGACATCCTGAAGTCATCTTCTGATCTATCACGTACACACATATAAACCATTCAGTAATAAAAAAATACTTTTAAACTGAAAACGAATTTTAAATCCAAATACTCAATTTGGTGAATGCATAAACAATAAAATTAACACAAACAAAGAAAATAAATATACAAATAAAATTCAAAAAGCTTTTTACCTTACAATAAATAAACAATTCAGATTTGTTTTGAGTAAAATTGATCTCTCCTCTTCTCTAGTTCTCTTATTCAATGGAGGAAAACAAAAATTAAAACAAAAAAAAAAGAGAAAAAAGGACTAAGTCACGTAAAGAAGGATTTGGAGAGTCATAGATTAACCTAAATTTTTCTTTTTAAAACTAAATAATATAATGTAATATTTACATAATAATAATTTGAGACCCACACAATGTATGGCCTCTATATATATTAATGGCACATTTGTGTTAGTCTTTTTTTGGACATTAATTAAATATATATACATATGTATATATGGAAAAAAAATTGTGGGGCCTCCTAAAAAGTGGGACCCCATTCAAATGTTTTATCTCCATGCCCTCAGCGCCGGCTCTGACGCTACTGCAGGCATTTAAACCTCCCCCGGAGAATTTCTTGAGATCATTTGGACAAGTCTTGTTCAAGTCAACCATACAACCCGAACTACGACATGTTGGGCTACTCTCTGATGGTGATGGGCTCACCATTACTGGAAGGTTGTAACCGTACTCGAGGCTGATAACATAGCTGTTGACTCCACCGTCATCGATTCTAAATAAGACATAAGTCACCGGAGACCAGTGGCGGACCCAGGAAATTTTTTTACCGGTGTCAAAACATTATAAGAAAAATATTAAGATAAAAATGTCTTTCGAATAAAAAAAAGTTCTACAAAACTACCCTGCGATCTTTTAAATCTTGAAATCTTTTTATCACAGTCTCATTTGTAATAGTTTCGAATAGATCTTTCTCAACAAAACAAACTAAGCAATCATTCAAAATTTGATCTCCAATCTGATTGCGTCGATGTGTCTTCACTATCTTCATTGCTGAAAAACATCTCTCAACAGTTGCAGTAGCAATAGGTAGAATCAAAACCAACTTTAGAAGCCTAAAGACCAAAGGATGTGATATATGTTTTCGTATTTCCACCAACATCCTAGCAAGTTCTCCTAGATTATTTAAATGAATAAATCTTTCATCATTTCGAACATTATTAATGTAGATATCTAGCTGCTGCTCAAAAGATATGCATTCTCCATGACTAAAATCGTTTGGGTAGAACTTAGATAGCCTCATCAACTTTGAATGGTCAAACTGGGAGAACGAATCGATGGGAGATAAAGAAGCAGTGCAAGTAAGCAATTCAGTGTTTACCTCATTAAAGCGATCATTAAACTCCTGAAGCTGCAAATCCAAAACAGAATATAACCAATTGACTTTGTAGTGATGCATATTTGTTACTCCTGTTTTTTTTCTCAGCTTCCTTGAGTCAATAAACTCCTCTTCCATGTCAAGCTTTTCAATTCCATGCTTCTCACAAAAGGAAAAAACTTTAATCATCAGAGCATTCTATCCATCATCCCTAAACTGTTTCAGCTGTCTCTTAGTTGATTTCACCAGTGACATAGCATTTAAAATATCTTGATCTCTTTTTTGCAAAGCTATTGACAAGTTATTTGTGAGTCCTAGAAGGTGTATCATCATTTGCAAATAAAATGCAAAATCAAAGCTTTGGAAGTAATTGAGAATACCATGTGCTTGACGCCTTTTCGAGTCTTCTACACCTTTATTCTGAATATACTTAAGCATACTCACTATAGAAGAAAATAACTCAACTAAACGCAAAAAAGTTCTATAATGAGAATTCCAGCGACTATTTTCTGGTCTTTGAAGAGAAACCTCTTGATTTAACCCTTTTCCAGTAATGACTTCACCATCATTAATTCTTTTCTCAATCGTTTTTCTATAACTCTCCCGAATCATATCTTTCCTTTTGCATGAATCTCCCACCACATTCAACAACAAGGAAATCATATCAAAAAAATCTCCAACATCAAAATGCTTTTTTGCAACAGATACAACAAGTTGAAGTTGATGAGCAAAGCAATGGACATAATAAGCTGATGTACTTTTCCTTTGAAATCAATAACCTTAGCCCATTGAATTCACCCTTCATATTACTTTCTCCGTCATAACCTTGTCCTCTCAGCTTTTTAATGCTTAGTCCATACTTAGCAAACAAAGAATCAATAGCAGATTTCAAAGATGTTGAAGATGTCTCATTCACATGAGTAATACTCATGAATCTCTCTTTGACTACCCCACTTTTGTCAACAAATCGAAACACCACCGCCATTTTTTCTTTATCAGAAATATCAGCCGACTCATCCACCAACAACCCAAAAACATCATGATCAATTTATTCAATAACAGATTTGACTAGTTCTTCTGCAAAACAATGCACAATATCTTTCTGAATCTTTGGAGACGCCATCTGATTGTTTCCAGGAGTATTTTCTAACACAACCTTACTCACAACTTCATTTTGTTTAGCAGTGTATTTCAAGAGCTCCACAAAATTTCCTCTATTGACAGATTTTTCTGATTCATCATAACCACGAAAAAGTAACCCTTGTCGCAATAATTATTTAGAAGCATCAACTTAAGCATTAAGCCTCATCTGATACTGATTCTTCATAACATCATTTGGCTTATGGAAAGCATGCTTGATAGACTGACTTTGTTTCATCAAGTTTTCACCCTTCATGACAGTATTGTTGTGAAAACTATTAACAGCTCCCACATGTTCAGTAATAGTTCTTAACTTATTCCAGCCAGAAAAACCTTTAGTAGTAAATGCATCATTGCTTCCGCCTTTACCGACATTATCCCTGAACAAATAACAATATAAACAAAAAGTTGCATCTTTCTTTACACTATACTCCAACCAATTACCAAACCGATCAAACCAATCAGAATTAAACCGCCTCAATACACCTCCTATCGGTGTTTGTTTTAAAATATGACCACAGGGTTGACAAGGGCCTCTAATCAAATATTTTTGGATAATCTCATTTCTTTGATTCGGATAATATTATGATATTTTTTTCCAATCAGCAAGTATAGAGAGGAAGAGTTTCTTGTATATATTCACAGAGGAATTACAGAGCTCTTATAGGGAGTCGATCGTGTACAATAATGGTAATGAAAGATATGCATTCCTAACTAAGACAATACATAGAATATATGCAATAAGTGATGATTGATTCATAATTGATACTAAGTGGCTCACATGCCCCCTCAAGATGGACGTAATGTATGAAGACCAATCTTTTTTTTTTTTGATAAAATGTGAATTCTATTACCAAAAATGGAACGTTGGTTTACTTACAATAGCTGAGAGCTAAAAGAGTTTGGAGGGCTCAAAAAAAATTAAAAAACCCCTTACAAGCTGAAAATACCCGAAGGTTACATATGAGTGAACCAAATACACAAAAGATCTTTACAAACCTTCTTTTTACGGCGGGCAAGTAAGGTGTCTCGAATATTGCGGTCTATTTGACGAAACAGAGTTGTTGGTGGTGAGGAGATGGCGTTGTGAAGACGATTATTTCTTTCCCTCCAAATATAGTAGATCGTTGAGTGACAAACCAGCCGATTCAGCATCCTGGAAGTCCCAAACGGTTTGCTCGAAAGCCAATTGATGAAAATAGTCCAGTTCTGAAATAAGAAGGGTCGGAGACCAAGCTTTTGCAGAATTAGAGACCATACCTCAGGAGAGTAGTCGCAGTGGAGAAAGATGTGGTCTCGAGTTTCCAAATCAAGAGCACAAAGACAGCAGCAGGTTGGGACATTCATCCCCCAAAGAGCAAGACGAGCTCGAACTGGTAGACGATCTAGATGAGCAGTCCAAAAGTTAAATGCTAATTTAGGAACAGCACCTTTAAACCAAACGACCTTTGACCAAGCCTGCTTAGAGTCAGTTGGTCTGATGGCATTCCATGTTCTACTAGTTGAGAAAGGACGGAGAGTACCATCACCCGTTTCCCAGAAGTATTCATCGAGACCTCTTTGATCATTCGGGGCCTCTTCTGCGAGAAGTGTGTTTCTCAATAGAAGAAGCCGACGGTTTCGAGTCCTTTCGGAAGGAAGTTTCCAGCCATTTCGAGAGGCTGCTTGAGCTACTGTAGCAGTGAGGGGAATACCCATAGATGACGTACCAGCTTCCCCAACCAGGTCAATTAGCCGCCCGCGGGAGGCCCAACTATCAAACCAGAAACTTGCCAGATTGCCGTTACCCAAACTGCATTTGAGGAATGGCTTAACCATAGGTCTAAGGGACAGGAGGTGGCGCCAAACCCAGGAAGCAGAGTAGGAAGGTTTGACATTCCAAAAGTTAGTATTCTTTAACCTGTGCTCTTTAGTCCAAGCAACCCAAAGGGAATCTCTGCTCGTGAACAACAGCCATATGAGTCTCATATTTAACACTTTATTCCATAAGGTAAAGTTTCGATGAAGACCAATCTTGTTCATTAGTGGTAGATACCTTGACCGTGGGAGAGGCTTTGTGAGTCCATCAGCAAGTTGATCTCCAGTAGCGACATGAGCAACTCGTAGATAACCCGCTTGTACTAAATTCCGAATAAAGTGGTAGTCTACAGCAACATGCTTCATTCTTGAATGAAAAACCTGATTAGCGCAAAGATAAGTGGCTCCCACATTATCACAATAAATCACCGGTGTTTTTGTGAGTGGATGACCAAGTTCAGATAAAACGGATTGAATCCATTGTATTTCAGAGGCTGTGTCTGCAACAGATTTGTATTCAGCTTCAGTGGAGGAACGCGCAACTGTTTTCTGCTTCCGTGATGACCAAGAGACTAGATGTTTGCCGAGATAGACAAGGTTAGCTCCAGTGGACAGACAGTCATCCTGATCTCCCGCCCAATCCGCATCAGAAAATGCATGTAGCGTCATAGTATTGCGTGCATCAAAGTAAAGGCCGCGAGTGGGCGTGCCACAAAGATATCTGAGAACCCGTTTCGCAGCTGTTAAGTGATCAGATGTAGGTTGATGCATAAACTGTGACAGCTTGTTGACTGCATATGCTATATCAGGCCGGGTGAGCAGAAGGTATTGGAGGCTGCCAATGATCATACGGAACTCAGTTGGGTCTGAGAGAGTTGTACCACCATGGCATGTTAGCTTGACATTCTCAGCAAGTGGAGTGGTGACAGGTTTTGCATCAAGCATCTTTGTTCGTTGCAGCAAATCAACCATATACCGCGTCTGATTGAGAAGTAATCCAGTTGTAGTATAATACACCTCAATGCCAAGAAAATATGATAGAGCACCCAAGTCTTTGAGAGAGAAGCGGTCACTGAGAATGGTGATAAACCTCTGGACATACATTTCAGAGTTTCCGGTGATTATTATATCATCGACATATACCAAGAGAAAGATAACAATGTTGCTGGTTTGGAAGATGAAGAGCGATGCATCAGCCAACCCATTGATGAAACCAGAATCAACTAGAAATTTTCGCAACTCATTATACCAGGCACGGGGTGCCTGTTTCAGACCATAAATCGCCTTTCTAAGTTTACAAACCGCATCTGGATAATCTGCATTAACAAACCCTGGAGGTTGTTGCATATAGACATCTTCAGAGAGCGTACCTTGGAGGAAGGCGTTATTGACATCTAATTGGCGCAGTGGCCACTGATAAGTAACTGCAAGGCTTGTGATGAGACGAATCGTTATGGGCTTGACTACAGGGCTGAAGGTTTCAAAGTAGTCAATGCCCGGTCTTTGGTGAAACCCCTTTGCCACAAGCCGAGCCTTGAAGCGTTTTATTTCACCGTTTGGCAGACGCTTGATGGTAAATACCCAACGACAACCCACAACATTAAATGTCGGATTCCGCCGTACTAAATCCCAGGTGTGATTTCGAATAAGAGCATCAAATTCATGGGACATGGGGCTGTTCCACCTAGGATCTTTGAGCGCTTGTTGGTACGTTGTAGGTGGAATCGTGAGAGAAGCAGGGGACGTTGCAATCAAGCTGAACTTTTTGTTAGGTTTGATGATGTTGTCTTTCAGCTGTGTAGTCATTGGGTGTCGATTTGCAGCTGGAGGTGGAGCTGGTGGCTGAGCTGGTGGTGCTGGCGGTGCCAGGACCGGTGGTGGTGGCGAGGACGTCTCGGAATCTGATTCCAGTGAAAATAAAGATCTGACGTCAGCAGATGGGGAAGATGAAGACTCCATGGTATTCGTGGAGTGGGCATTGTTATTGGGCCTGTTACTGGACACTGTTGCATTGGTTGAAGTTTGGGCTTCAGAATTGGGCCCATGACTTTCTGATTCATTTGTTCCTGTAGACAAAGAAGAATTTGGGCCTGTAGGGAAATTAGGTCCATTAGAGATTGAATCAGTGTCTGTGTTCTCCGTTAGAGGCACTACATCTCCAGGCGGGGGAGACGCATCCCCTATTGGCTGCGCCGGAGACGGAGCTGTGCTCGGAGACGTTATCATAGACGGCGGCTGAGTTTTTTTTTTTTTTTTTTCCTTTTCAGAGAACCTGCTCTGATACCATATAGAGAGGAAGAGTTTCTTGTATATATTCACAGAGGAATTACAGAGCTCTTATAGGGAGTCGATCGTGTACAATAATGGTAATGAAAGATATGCATTCCTAACTAAGACAATACATAGAATATATGCAATAAGTGATGATTGATTCATAATTGATACTAAGTGGCTCACAGCAGAATCCCATGGTAGATCATCTAAATCACAATAAGATGGTGATGGAGCTTTTCTTTTCAAAAATTTATCCACCATTGTTTGCATCTGAAAAAAAAAGAAAATCTTATAAATTTTAATTTAACAATATTAACTAAAATAAACAAAACATCTAATACATTCTAACTTTAGCTTAGTATCCACGTTTCTCATTCCATCAAAACAGAAAACCTAAATCAAACAAATACATTATTTATTAACCAGTCTTGTTATTAAATCAACAAATGAAGTAATTGAGAAAATACACTCCAATACTAACGAAAATCATAACATACCATTAAGTAATCTTCTCATGAAAGAATTATGGTAAAGAATTAATTTTTTAAGAACCAAATTTGATATAACTAAAAACAGAGGATGATTGTTACTAAATAAAAGGAACATTTCAGTTATAAACTAAAAATCACAAAGAAACTATACATTTGAACCAATCAAAAATATCTAAATATAGACTAAAATTAGAAAGAACTACTGAACTAAAATAAAATTATTACATCAAATCTAATTATCATATATGGTATACTTACCTTGTCAATTGGAGTTGGCACTTGGGAGTTGGAGATTTCACTAATGAATTACAGTATGATTGTATGAATTATTATCTCTGTCTCACTTTTTTGATGTCTCTCGTTGAAATTGTAAGGAAGAAGAACAAAGATAAATAACGATTGAACTTTCTTCCCTTTAATTATCTTTAGCAAATTTAGTCCATGGTTTATTGTGGATTTGTGGTTTAGGTAGTTTAATGTGGGCTAGGTCCAAAACAATGGTGTATTTTGTTCTCTCTGTATTTTAATAGTAAAATCGTTATCAAACAAAAAAAAACTTTCATCAATCCATTATCGATTTGGACTATTATTTTGTTTTACTTTTATATTTGATAATGGTTTTGGGCTTAATATAAAATAAATGGACCAGCAATAATTTATTAGGGGGTCAAAACATTTAAAAGGGTATCAGCTGTATACCCTCTCACTTCTGTGGGTCCGTCCCTGCCGGAGACCAACTACAATCGCCAGGACACTCGATCTCTGTGGATACACAGTCTCCCATGACGCACGAGAAGTTTCCTTTTGAGTTAGAGCAGAGTGTCCTAGCTGAGATAAGACCATACCATGAAGATGGCGCGTTTATGGCACGCGTTTCTCTGCTATTGAGAGTGAAGCCTATGGTGGAGACGTGTGACCGCCATGAAAAGAGAACTGGCTAGACTGTGTTACTGCATTTGTTCTCTATGGTAAGGATACTTGTTGACAACACTCCTGAGAACAAAATTAAGATTAGCAACCTAGTGGAAAGAACTAGTCAATTGAGGAAAAAGATCGTACCCGATACGAACAAGTGGGAAGCAAAGAGAAAAATCAATGGCAACCTCTCCGTCATTGGCTTATAGAAAAAAAAAAAAAAAGAACGTTCCAAAGACTTTTTGTTATAATTGTTTTTTCTTGGGTATTCATCGTTGGTTAGTATAAATTTTTATCTTGGTTATTATAATAAAAGTGGAAAATAACATTTTTAGTTTTGAAAGTGTCATATGCTACCACTTTAAACCTCGAAAGTATTGCACTACCACTTTAAATCTCGAAAGTATTGCGCTAGCACTTTAAACTTTCAAACTATTTTTACTAACATTTTAAGTCTTTAAACTATTTTTACTAATACTTTAAACCTTGAAACTACTTCTCACGTTTTTCCGCCATAAAATTCATTACAAAATATTTACCGGAAAACTAATAGAATTTATGACAGTAATCCAACAAAATATTTTGATGCTAACCTGATGGATTTCCGACCAAATAGTTTTGTCGGAATTTTCAGAATTCAAACGGTTATAGAAACGTACATATTTTCCAATGGATTTATGATGGTTACTCGAAACTCTGTAAAAAATTGTTCGACAAGTTATCGATAGAACTGTTATGTCAGAAATCCGCCGGAAAAATATCTCGTCAAAAATTCTGTCAGTTTTCCGGTAACATTTTCTTGTAGTGACAAAATTTGGACGAGATCTTAATCCGATGGATTTTCGATAAAATAGTTATGTTAGTAATCCGTAAGACAATTTCCGACATATTTTCGAGTAACCGTTGGGAATCCGTTGGAAAATATGTACATTGATATAGCCGTTTGAATTTCTAAAATTCCGACGAAACTATTTTGTCAAAAATCCATCGGATTACCGTCAAAATTTTTTATTGGATTACCGTCAGAAATTCTGTTAAAAACGTGGGAAGTAGTTTCAGGGTTTAAAGTGTTAGTAAAAATATTTTGAAGGTTTAAAGCACTAATGTAATACCTTTGAGGTTTAAAGTACTAGCATGTGACACTTTCAAGATTTAAAATGATATTTTACCATTTCATAAGCAATAAGTTACACAGCAACTAAGATTAATTTTTTTTTAAAGAAACATATTTCCGAGAAATTGTCCACACCGCGTGGGTCATACCCATCCAGTCCAACAAATTAAGCCCATTAAACATTAAAGATAACAATTAATAAAGGTCCACATGTGAGGTTGATTTATTAAAGTCCATGAAGTTCAAGTCAGAAGTCGTATTTATCTACCTCGAGTCCAACAGTCCGCGGAATTCGAATGACCATATCAAAACGATATAAGTATAGAAAATTAATGACAAAAGCGTTACAATTTGGGCATTCCATGACATTAATGGCTATAAAAGAAGAGGATGATGATCAAAAAGTGGGAAGTGATAACTTTTCCAATATTATAACGATTAGAGTAAAACTTCTATAAATTAATAATATTAAAACTAATAAATTTTATAATATTTATTAATTTATCGATTTTATTAATTTATAGAGGTGATATTTGTACCAAAATAACAATTTAAGACCGAAAAAATTATTGTTTTATCGAGTATTAATTTATAGAGGTTTTACTGTATTCACAAATTTTTAGTAACTAGCTCATCTCACATTTATATCGAATGAAACCAGTTATTTTATTACTTTTTTTTTGTTTGTTTTTATCTAGCTCATTCCCTTTGATCATCAATCCACTTCAATTATTGTGCTTAATCTAACAATTTCTTTTCACGATTTAAAATCATCACAACCGGATTTTGACATCCATAACTCCTGCGAAATAAAAAAATTAATTAATAAGTAACAAGTAAAAATAATTCATTTCGCTTAAAAGAAGTATAAAATGTTTCAAATACACTCTGATATATCATCATTTTGTGTTTATGTTTGCTCTTGCTTCTTCATCGTTTTGGAGAGAGTTTAGGGTTACGTTTTGTTCGTTTGGTTTTATAATCTCTACATTGTTTCTCGATTAGTGAGATAAATAATAGTTTGGTTAAAATAATAATAATAATAATAATAATAGTTTGGTTGAAAATTTCAAACCTATCAGTTTGAAGAAGCTGTTAATTGTCGGATTGACTTAGTCGTCTCCGGCAGCCTCAACAAGACAGAAATGGAAAGGGACTAGCTAGTGATATTTACGGAAGTCTCTTTGGGCATGTGAAGGTGCTTTTATTATAGTCAATGGCACGTAGTTACTTTCGGTAGGTGTTATCAGTTATGTTATCGAAAATAAGGTGCTTTTCTACAAGCTGGTAACAAATTAGCTTGAAAAGTATATTTCTTTCTTTTATCGTGGAAATTTTTCTTTTAGTTTTGAATAGATAACAATCTATCTATCTATCTTCGTGTAGACTAATAGACCTAAAGACTTCTGGAGTTTGGATATGTATGGCTTTTTTTATCATGCAAGTGGGATATTAAAACAAGGGGAAAATGTAAAAAAAAACGTGGACTTACATTTTTGGAACGTTTAAACCTTGAATTTACGAAATACCGTTTAAATCCTCAAGTTTTTCATTGACTCGTAACTAATAGCAAATTTTTGTTGACTGAGCTATTTGAGATACGTCGTGAAATTGATGTTTACAGTGTTAAAGCTTCCGTTAGCAACTTTTGTTTAATCAAAACGACACCGTTTTCAAGTTTTATTAAAAATATCAACTTTCAAATTGAGACGTTTAAATCCTCAACTTTTCAAAAAATGTCTTTTAAATGCCTAAGTTTTCGTTGATTTCATAATTAAATGTATAACTTATGTTACCTATGCCATTTGAGGCATGACTTTAAATCAAGTGACGGAGCACGTTTACGGGGTTAAATTACCTGTTAGTAGCTTCCGTTTAATCAAAACGATCAATGTTCCGGCAACTATTTATCCCTCATCTTCTCTTTCTACTTTTGCGCTTCATGGAGATCCAACCATAATCAAGGAGTAAAAATTCTTCTAAAATAAAACCCGCCTTTGGAGAAACATAATCCAACGAAGTCTTTGCCACCTGGAATCTCTGGAAAATTCTCATGAAATTCTCTAAAAACTCTCAAGAGATTGAGTTTCTTAAGCATTGGTGATAACCAATTCGATCCGCATCCATCGAATCAGTTATTAAAAACATATTAATTTTTTTTAACATTATTTTATCGGTTATCGGTTTAAGCGTTAAGCTTTGTCGATAACCAATTTTTTTATAATATTCATTGGGAAGTCAAATAACCGATAAAAGAATGTAAAGCTTAAAAAAGAAATGATGAGTATAAGAAATCAAATTGGTTATCGCCAAAGCTTCCGGAGATAAGACCGTACCATGAAGAGGGTGCATTTATAACATGCGCCTCTCCTCTTTTGAGAGTGAAACCGGTGGTTGAGGCTTGTGATTTCCATGAGTAGATAACTGGCCAAACTGTGTGGCTGAATTTGTTCTCTATCTTATGGATAGTCATAGACAACACTCCTGCTAACAAAGTTAAGATTAGAAAGAAAAAAACATTGAAAAATAAAAGAAACTATAATACTAGTAATCATCAATTTCGAAAAAATATTTTACCCGATACGAACAAAGTTGAAGCAAGGAGAAAAATCAATGGTAACTTTTCCGCCATTGGTTTTAAAAAGAATAAAAACGTTACAAAGAGTAAATTTTGTGTTATGTTTTTTCTTGCTTCTTCCTCGTTGGTTAGTAAATTTAGTAGTCATTACTCATTAGTCACCCAACTAAGGTTCTTGTGGATCGAGCTCTGATACCATATTACACTATGAGTTTCCAACTCAAAACCAATTGGCGATGAGTGGAGAGTTTCATTTCCTTTATATATTACTTTAGATTCTTGTCCAGCTTCCGATGTGTGACATTATATCCAATATATTTTTCTATAATATATACACAAATCAGTGATGATTAAAGAAAGGAAAATATCATCTGGAGTCTAAATTCATTTCAAGGCTTCTTAAAGGAAAATACCATATGGAGTTTGAATCCTCTCCAATGCTTCAATTTATCGTGTCTTAGAAGATTGTCTGCCAGATATATATGAAGATTTATTATACAATCATGCCTTTCTTAGTTGAATTGGGCAAATCACCTAGGGGAGGCATGGTTTGAGAGCTTTGAGAAGGTGGGGACAGTGTTATGTTATCGAAAGCACCGTAAAACGGAGAAGTATCAGACCAGGTAAAACAGACTTGTCTCCTAACGCTACCTCATATGTTCTTACTGCAGCATTGTTGATTCCTTGTACCTTTTTTCTAGTACTTCAGCTTCATTGGCTATAGCACTGATCTTAGAACGAAACTGAACAGCAGTTTCCTCAGAATCCATCTTAAGATCCTCAAAGTTTGATGCTAGCTGATCAAGTCTGGTTCTTTTTACACTTGAAGTTCCTTCATGAGACTTCTGTAAGATATTCCAAGCTTGTTTGTCCTACTTACGTCCCTGGATTAATTTGGACTCATCTTCATCAACTCCTCCAATGATAGCATTCATGGTCCAAACATTAAATTTAGACAGATTATTCTCTTTTTGGTCCATCGAATCTTTGGTTTAGGAATTTTACCTCCTTCTTCCGTTAGGTCATACGGAGATTCACATCCACCTGCTGCAGTCCAATTAGCATCCTCACTTTGTCCTCTGATGAGTTGTGTCGTACGTACCATTAGCATTACTCGTATATGGAGATTCACATCCACTTGCTGCAGTCCAATTAGCATTACTTGTATATCTCTGTATCCAACATGATGGTTTTGCTACTATCCATTAATTAGTTCTATAGGAGGTTCCATGATACACTAGGATCCACCTTGTTAGAGATTTTGTTCTCAAGTTATCCGGCTCTGATACCAAATGTAGTATATGAACCTTAGTACCGATTTCTCTTAACACAAAATATTTTATTAGAAATCTTCTTGAACTACACAAATACAATATATGCTAGTCAATTAGAGTTACACAACATAATCCAAGTGATTTGAAATTGAAACAATTCCTAACTACCCACCTCACAGAAGAGCAACTATTGTTCACTCACCAAACTATTCTTTCTGAAAGCACAGAGATATTGGATCAACAAGGATGGACCGTGTGATGCACATGACTGTCGGACGTGTGAAGCAGCAAGTCAAAAGTAAAGATGATGTGGTGAGCTACGATTGGAGGAACGGAGTTTCCTTAGTGTACCAGTCAAGATATTGCAGAATCAAGAATAGAAGATTCGGAGATATCTAGATTTAGGGAAGTTAGATCAAACAGCGAGTGTGTTGTTGGCCTATATATACAATGTTTGGACATTATGTTTGTTCAGCCATCCAGAGCATAGATTCACAAATTCTAAAGCAAAAAGCTTGTTAGGCTTCTTGGTGAGTGAACAAAGAGTGAAGCACATTTATTTTTGTGTAAGTGAGTTTGGGTAGTTAGGTATTGGTCAGTGACGAGTCATGTGACTGCGTGTAAAACTGATTAAAAAGATCTGTTATGATTGCTTAAGAGATTCCTAGTTAGGAATTAGTTAGTGATGAGTCCTGTTGACAGCGAGTAAAACTGATTAAACATATATTTTAGATTGTTTAAGAGATTCCTAATAAAGAAAATAAGTGTCTTTTTGGTATTGTTGTGTTCTAGTTATTACACTTTCTTTCCGGTCGTCGCTCTTTTTTTTTTTTATTCATCACCGTCTTCTTTTTCTTTTTTACTCACAATCACAATATCAAAACCAAGTTTCCAAACCAAGTTTATGGAGCTACCTAAGTAGCCATCAGTAATCCTTCATCAATATAAATGTTTATCGCCTTTTACATCATCTTTTTGACACACCACTCCATTTCTTTCTGTAGTTGCTCCAACTGATGTAGTACGTTAGAGCCGCCTGAGTCATTAACAGCCACCGGCTAGAGTCCATACCTGTTGGTTTACTAGAGTTGACTTCCTCTCTCTTGCTTTTCTAATACATGCATATTAATCTTCTTGACCTAAACATATGTCAGCTTTCCTACACAACCTTACAAATATGACCAACGTGATCTTTGACTCTTCGATTCTCATGAAGAGATTGGTAAAATCTTCATCAATTCTCTCAATTTTGTTGTGAAAACGTTGATCCAATCCTCAAGAATTAACGAATACCTGATGTTTCATCGGATGCAACGTAACAGCTGACAACTGTGGACGTTTACTGAAAGAGCTCTAAAGTTTCCACTTATATGGAAACAGTGTTACTAAGAGACGTTAACCACAAATCCTTAACTCATAAGTCAAACAAATCATTGTACAAAAGAGTAAAGAGTATTTAAAATCACGACAACTAGGACAATGACAGTATTTAAAATATAAAAATGAGTTTTGAAAATTTAAGGTGAAAGTTCTTCACGAGTGATTCTTTACCATCAAAATTGAGTTCAGCGTGGTCTTCTCTGCATGGCAAAGGTTAACGAGAGGATTGGCCGCTTTCAACTGTGGAAATGGCTTGTAGTATTTTCAAGACCTCCTTGACGATAGTTTCAATGAAATCACTCTCCAATACGCTGCTACACTTTTTTTAAAAAAAAGTCGAGATGAGTTCTTTTAAAGTTCTCACACGAGCGTGCAAGCATACGTAAAGAAGTTGATGATATAAAAGAAGACTTGGATGAAATTTGTCATATATAACGAAAATAATACAATAACATTTCCGAGGAACTAGTTATAAGTTTGAAATATGTCAAACTTTTGTGTAGAGATGAGAGATTTATTTGGCTTCTCAACAAAACATAGAATTAAAAAAAGTATATATGATGTAGACCATTAGTACCTTTTTCTCATCGAAAGTCAGGCCAAACTTATGGGAGACAGAAAAAATTGCATCTCTCCATTGCTTTATCTTAGGTTTGTCAGACCCGAACATGAGCTCTATATCTCTGAAGTGGTCACCAAATTCTCCCTTAAGTTTTTTTACATTTTCTGGAGTCACCTTGTAGAAGACAGGAAGCACCTTGTGATAGAGCGTAAAGGAATTCCCAAAGTTAATAATATGTGTCAAAAGATGTATAATCTACACCTTCAATAGTAAGTAATAACATTGGTCTAGATCGTAAGTTAGTGTTATACACTAGATACTATATATAATTATATATATATATGTATATATAGAGATACAATAAAATATCTATAAATTATTAATATTGAAATCAATGTATTTTATAATATTTTATTAATTTATCGTGTTTCTTAATTTATAAAGGTGAAATTTGGGTCAAAATATCAATTTAGGAATTTATTGAAATTATTAATTTATTGAAGTATTAATTCTCACTATATATACTTGTTCATCACATCATACCTTGAGCCGGCCTTGGTCTTCACGTTCTTTAATCTTCACAAGCTCGTCCAAGCACCATTTTGATTCCGTATACCTGGTCGAAAACACAGCTATGGCAATCCCAGAATCCTTGATCCTCTTGAAAAGAGTGGTGAGGTCTTCACCTCTTTGCTCCTGATTGTCTATGAAGACGTTGATCTCACTTCTCCGAAGTGCGTCCACTAGATGGCCAACGAAATTGGTGCGCAGCTGCTCTCCTCGAAAATTGATGAAAACTTGAATATTTGGTGGCTTGACTTTACCGTCCATTGGAGGATTTTCTCCAAATATACCTGTGGGAAATTCAGTAAAATTCTCGTATCTCTGTTTCATTATTGTTTTTTAAGACGACAAAACAAAATGGATAAAAGTAACTCACTTTTACTTATCATTGATATGTATGATTGACTCCTCATCTGACTGTTCTCGTCGTTGAAAACACTCTTTTTTCTCTCAATTTTTGCTCTCATCACTACCGCAATCACACCAATAATGACAACTACAGCTGCTGAGCATCCTGAAAAAAAAGAAAATAAAATGAAGAAGCAAATATTGGGTGGACAAAATTTTATTATTTGTGCATGGTTGCAGTGAAGGTGATACCGCCGAGTATGGCTATTAACTTCCATTGAGAGTTATCTGCAAATGTATCAAACAAACATTATGATTTACAAAGCCAAAATAAAGATTGCATATGTACATTTTATATTTTATAGGAAAAAACAAAAATAAACGTACCTTTTGGTTCCGGTAATGGAGCCATCGAGCTTCTGTTGTTGTTTTTTTGGTTTCTGTTGGTGTGTTTTTTCCCAATCAAATAACATAATTGCATATATTAGTTGATAAATTGCATTCGAAAGTCGAAACTATACATACAAATTGATATTTACCCAACTATTTAGTCTGTAATCTAAATCATGTAGATTTATCATTTATCATTTAGCGCCAAGATAGATAAGCCACGAGTTTGTGCTGGAATTGTGGAATCACATTTTGGCAGCAGAATTTTGTTTTGCCGCCAAAAACTGCATAATGTATTATTTTGGCCCAAAAAAACCGCGTAATCATGGTTCATAAACACCACATACATTCTTAAAATTCGTTTCATATTCACCTCTAATGCTTGGGTTGGTGGGTTTCCAAAAGATTATTATTTTTTGTCAAATAATAAAAATCACCATTGTCGTTATAAAAACGTATTTTGATGTTTAGTGGAAGTCTTTCACTTGGTCTTTTAATAAATATAAAATAATAAAATATTATAGACTTCAAAAAAAAAAATGTGAGAACTCATTGATGATCCTCTCATTTGAGATATAAAATGAGCTGTCATTTGTGGGGACGTTGATAAAGATAACCCAACAAGGCAATAACTATGCACTAGTTGGATACTTTTAAGAAGGAATGATAGAAAATAAAAAGTCAAGAAAATTAATAGTAAATGGCCAAATTGTAGAAGTTAACATATTTTGTGTTAATTTTATATAATATTCTACAAAATATTCCAGTTTTTATTAAACAAGCGTGACAAAATACTTCTGAATGCATGGCCATTTAGTGTGATGTTGGACTGGGACATAATCAACCCAAGCAAAATAGAAACAAAAACCTGAGTGAGTTTACCTGGTGATGTTGGGAATGGAAGAAGGGCAAAACGTGATCACATAGTCAGTTGTGTTTGAGCATGTGAAGGTGCTGTTATTATCACCGAAGGCGTAGGTATAGGCAGATGGACAAGCACGCTCAAAGTTCTGCACGTACTGTGACGGCTTACAAGTTTGCTTTGATTCGAAGTAACCGGTGCAACAGTCTTCGGAGGATTTCGATTCTTGGCACGCGCTACTACATGCGTTTAAATTCCCCCCGGAGAATTTCTTAAGGTTATCTGGGCAAGTCTTGTTCAAGTCAACCATACAACCAGAGCTCATACATGTCTCGCTAGTACTCTGTGATGGGCTCACCGTTATTGGAAGGTTGTAACCGTACTCGAGGCTGATTTTATAGGTGTTGGTTCCACAGTAATCGATTTTAATGTAAACATAAGTCACCGTAGACCAACCGTATGAGACGTCGTTACACTCTATCTGGCCGGATTCGCAGTCTCCCGTGACGCATAAGAAGTTTCCTGTTGAGTTAGAGCATAGCGTCCTAGCCGAGATAAGACCGTACCATGAAGATGGTGCGTTTATGTCACGAGTTTCTCCGCTTTTGAGAGCGAAGCCTGTGGTGGAGACTTCTGACTGCCATGAATAGAGAACTGGCCATATTGTGTTTTTACATTTGTTCTCTATGCTAAGGATACTTGTTGACAACACTCCTGAGAACAAGATTGAGATTAGCAAGAAAGAAAAATTAACTATAATCATCACATAAGGAAAAAGGTCGTACCCGATACGAACAAATGTGACGCAAGGAGGAAAAACAATGGCAACCTCTCCGTCATTGGCTTAAAGAAAAATAAAAACATTCCAAAGAGTGAATGCTAATAATACACTTTTTGTTATATTGTTTTCTCTTTTCTTGACCTTAGTTAGTAAAGATTGGTATCTTGGTTATATTAAGAGTTCACAAGCAATAAATTAGTCTGCAACTAG
Organism: Cardamine occulta; assembly: GCA_028015245.1. Classification (NCBI taxonomy): domain Eukaryota; kingdom Viridiplantae; phylum Streptophyta; class Magnoliopsida; order Brassicales; family Brassicaceae; genus Cardamine; species Cardamine occulta. The sequence continues at coordinate 10,331,509 of CM051386.1, read as the reverse complement.
GATTAAAAAATTGAAAATAATTAACAAGTACGAATAAAAGAAACATATTTCCGAAATTGTCCTTACTGCGTGATCATAGATATACAGTCCAACGAAATCGCATTAAACTTCAAACATAACAAAATACTAATTTTGCTCAAAAAACAAAAACAAAAACAAAATACTAATAAAAGTCATCTTTATTAAACACTACATTCTAGAATCCGCCCGATTGACAGGTTACTTAATTTTAAAATAAATTAAATTTAAATAAAATTAATTATTAAAGTAAATTTGTATGCTTAATGATTTATCTTATAAAAATAAATTTAAGAGAAAAAGTAAAAATCATATTTCGTTAAAGAAAAGAGTTTGGTTATTAACATATTTTACATGAATAAATTAATTTCTATATTATAATTTTATTATTAACATATTAAAAATATATACAATATCCATTAGTTTGGTCCATCTTGTCATTTGTTTTTTCGGTCACTGTGCGAGATATATATTTTAAAAATATTAGAAACCAAAAAACTTAACCGAATCTGACCCGACAAAAACCTAAAAAAATCCTAAATTTCTCTATCTAAATAACCCCAAACTAAACCGAGAACTGAATGGATACCTGCAATATTCGAAATACAACTATATATTCAAAACCATTAATAATATATAAACTTGATATAACTCAATTATATACCCTACAATTATAAATCCAAAATATCAATTATTTTTAGATCAAAATAACCAACATAGGCAAAATACAAAAATATTTGAAAGTTCTAAGTTATATTTGTGAAAATTTAACCAAACTTTATTCAAATTGAACTAATTTTTAATATTTGTTTTCTATTTCGTGTATCCAAACCTGACTCGAATGCAGATGGAATCAAACCAAACAGAATAGATCATAGGCCTCTAAACCCAAAAACCTGAGAGACATGAACCAACCCTAACGCCCAGACTTAGTATGAGATGTAAAAAGAGATCCAGTGACCGGCGGCTATGTTCTCACTCATAGCTAGGTGAGACGTTCTCGCAAGATCTTAATTGTCCAATCTGATATTCTCTTGTTGAGATCGTATCTCGGTTGCCAACATAATATATTTTCTCTCTCGCAGCTTCACTTTGCTGGGATCTTTCACTATTTCTTGTCTCATGGTGTTTTCAGCCAACATCTTCTAGCTCCACCATTCCGTCACCGACTCTCAATTTTATTCTTATTTCGGGCCTTATACCTTAAGATGTTTAGTTTTCACGGCTTTCTTTCTTTTCCGTTGTTAGATTCTTATCCACCATCATTTTCAATCTCTAACAGAAGTCTCATCGACTTACTCTCTCCTCTAGCTAGATCCAAATAAGTGTATGAGAATTGGCTCTGTATGAGCAACTCTCTCAAAATATATTTTTGCCTCGTTTTGGACTTATTTTCTTTGTGAAAGAACAATTTTTGCTTTCTTCCTTTGGGAGAAATCATTTACACATATTTTTCCTCTATCGAGAAAAAACATTTCCTTCAATTTTCATGTCCAAGAGAGGTGTTGTTTATTCTTTTCGTAAACCGAAAATATCATGCATTTTTCTAACCAATTTTCTTATCTTATGTCAATTATATGTAACTTTTGTTGATAAACCCGACAAAAATGTTTAACAGTCAGTCTTGAATATCATTTAGTACTCCTAACATTCTGCATATTAGATCATCCCCTAAAATTTATTTATTACTTAACCAATTAGAATAATAAATTAAATTAGATTATACTAAATCAATTTTGTTCATTCTGCAACCATGATTTATACAATAAGATTAGATAAATTAACAATTTGTTTTGTTTAATTTTTTCCTTTTAAAATTATTTCTTAATTTTAATTATTAATTAGATAAATTGACAAATTCTTGTTTAATTTTTTTTCCTTAAGATAGGGTTTTAGGTTTTATTTTCGTTTTTGAATTTGTTTTAAAATTATTTCTTCATTTTAATTATTGATTAGCTAAATTAACAAATTCTTGGTTTCATTTTTTCCTTTTAAAATTATTTCTTAATTTTAATTATTGATTACATAAATGACCAAATTCTTTGTTTCCTTTTTTCGTTTTAAAATTATTTCTATATTTTAATTAGTTTTATTTTCGTTTTAAGATTTTTTTAAAAGTTATTTCTCAATTCTAATTATTGATTAGATAAATTAACAAATTATTTTTTTTTTCTTTTAAAAAAATTTCTTTTATTTTCGTTTTTAAAATTTTTAAAACTTATTTGTTAATTTTAATTATTGATGAGATAAATTTTAAAAATATTGGTTTCTTTTTTTCTTTGATTAGATAAATTAACAAATTCTTGTTTAACTTTTTTTTCTTTAAGATAGGGTTTTAGGTTTTTTTTTCGTTTTTGTATTAGTTTTAAAATTATTTCTTGATTTTAATTATTGATTAGATAAATTAACAAATTTTTGGTTTTATTTTTTCCTTTTAAAATTATTTCTTAATTTTAATTATTGATTAGATAAATTAACAAATTATTTGTATCCTTTTCTCCTTTTAAAATTATTTCTATATTTTCATTTGTTTTCTTTTTGTTTTTAGATTTGTTTTAAAATTATTTCTTAATTTTAATTATTTATTTATATAAATTAACAAATTATTGGTTTCTTTTTCTCTTTTAAAATTATTTGTTTTCTTTTCGTTTTTAGATTTTTTAAACTTATTTCTTAATTTTAATTATTGATTAGATAAATTAACAAATTATTGGTTAATTATTGATTAGATAAATTAAAAAATTATTGGTTTCTTTTTCTCTTTTAAAATTATTTCTTTCTGTATATGTTTTTTTAATAATTGTATTTATGAATTTGACATGTGACAAAATCTGAATTATTTGTGACATGTGTCATGATCTCGTGAAGTATAATTTTGAAACATTTGAGTTTCTCATGAGTACAACACAAGTTTATATAATAATATATGTGAGGTGGATTTAAAGTCCATGAAGTTTCCAAGTCCTAAGAAGTCGTATTTGTCTACAGTTTACCTCGAGTCCTAGGAGTCTGTGGAATTCGAAAGATCATATCAAAACAATGAATGACAAAGATTAATCGAGTTTTGTTAAATTTTGCAAATGTTTTGTTAATTTTTTTTTTCAGCAACTTTATAACCAATGATGCATCTTATGTAATTCAGGTTTTTGGTGAATATAATTTTACATTCATACAAAAAAAAAAGATTAATCGAGTTGGAAACGTTAAGGTTAATGCAGAAACAAGGGTATATCGAATGATAATTAGTAACAAATTTTTAGTAATTCATCTCACATGATTTGTATCAATAAAACCAGTTGTTTCATTACTTTTTTTTATCTAATTCCTTTTGCTCAGTCCAATTCAATTATTTCGCTTAATCCAACGATTTATTTTCACGAATTAAAATCATCACTCAGCCATTTCGCTTAGAAAAAATGTTTCGCATACACTCTGATATATATATATATATTTTGATATATATCATTTTGCGTTTATGTTTTCTCTTGCTTCTTCATCGTTTTGGAGGGAGTTTAGGGTTACATTTTGTTGGTTTGGTTTTATAACTTCTGCGTTGTTTCTCGATTAGTGAGATAAATAATAACTTGGTTGACAATTTCAAACCTATAAGTTTCGTTGAAGCTGTTGCTGTCCGATTGTCTTAGTCGTCCCCGGCAGCCTCACCGTGGAACACATAAAACTCTTTTTTATAATTTATAAAAAAAGAAATACAGATTGATCTAAACACAACTTTACATTGACTTTTCCAAATTGGAGGCATCAAGAATGTGATCTTTGACCTAATCAACCCCCAGCAAAATAAGATATATATAAAAGGACTCGGATAGATATTAAGGGATATTTACGGTATTCTAGTTGGCACTAAGGGCAAAACATGATGACGTAGTCAGTGGAGTTTGAGCATGTGATGGTGCTCTTATTATCATCATAGGCATAGATCTGAGCGAGTGAGCAAGCACGCTCGAAGTTCTTCGTGTACGCCGTTGCTTGGACTTAAAGTCAAGTGTGCAACAAGTCTCCGGTGTATTTAATTTTTGACGCGCGCTGCTGCAAGCGATTGGTTTTTCTCTAGACAGTTGCAAAAGATCTCTTGTTCAAGTCAACAACACAACCGGCGCTGATAAATGTCCGGCTGCGATGTGAAGGGACCACCATAAGTGGAAGGTTGTAACCATACTCAACACTAATGGTGTGGCTATTGATTCCATTGTTATCGATTCTAAAGTAGACATAAGTGACTGGAGCCCAGCTATACGTGCCGGGACACTCGATCTTGCCGGATTCGCAATCTCCTGTTGCGCACAAGAAGGTTCCTGTTGAGTCGGTGGAGCATAGTGTTCTGCCGGAGATAAGACCGTACCATGAAGATGGTGCGTTTATAACACGCGCCTCCCCTTTTTTGAGAGTGAAGCCGGTGGTTGAGACTTATGATTTCCATGAGTAGAGAACTGGCCAAACTGTGTGGTTGCATTTGTTCTCTATCTTAAGGATACTCATGGACAATACTCCTGCGAACAAAGTTAAGATTAGAAAGAAAAAAACATTAATAAAAAAATAAACTATAATAGTAGTAATCATCAATTAGAGAAAATATCTTACCCGATACGAACAAATGTGAAGCAAGGAGAAAAATGAATGGTAACTTTTCCGCCATTAGTTTAAAGAAGAATAAAAACGTTTCAAAGAATGAATTTTGTATTGGGAAAAATGTAAAAAAAAACCTGAATTTTCAAATTGAGCACGTTTAATGTCTGAACTTTCAAAATGTCATTTAAATGCTCAAGTTTTTTGTTGATTCGTAATTAAATAGGAAACTTTCGTTGACTGAATCATTTGAGGCACGTCATTAAATTGACATTTACGGCGTTAAAACTTCCGTTAGCAACTTTTATTTAATCAAAACGACGTCGTTTCAAGTTTTATTAAAAATCATCAACTTTCAAATTGTGAACGTTTAAATCTCCAACTTTTTAAAAAATATCGTTTAAATGCCTAAGTTTTCTTTGATTTCATAATTAAATATCTAACTTCTATTGACTATGTCATTTGAGGTATGACTTTAAATCAAGTGATGGAGCACGTTTACGGGGTACAATTATATGTTAGCAGCTTCCGTTTAATCAAACGACCAATGTTCCGACAACTATTTATCATTCGTATTCTCTTTCTACTTTTGGTCGCTTCATCGAGATCCAACCATAATTAAGAAATAAAAAATCTTCTCAAATTAAAATCCGCCTTTGGAGAAACATAATTCAACGAAATTTTTGCCAGAAATCTTGAAAAAATTCTCATGAAATTCTCTAAAACCCCTCAAGAGATTGAGTTTCTTATGCGTTGGTGATAACTAATTAAATTTTAATTTTCAATAACTAATTAAAATTTATTTAATATTAATTAGAAAGTCAAATAACAGATTCAATTTCTTATATCAACAAATTAAAATTTAATTAGGTATCACTAACGCTTAAGAAACTCAATATTTTGCTTCTTTTTTTACATTTTTATCATTTTGTATTATGTTTTTTCTTGCTTCTTACTCGTTGGTTAGTAAATTTAAATAGGAACTAGGAAGGAAGGTGTTGACCCAAATAAAAAAAAATTTAATTATTACAGTTTTCCAATCGATTAAAAAAATTTCGGAACTTGATGACAAAGAGGATGTGAGTCAATCCGATTTGTAATTGAAATTCAAACTTGGCCACATGGGTTCTGATTTATTGTTTTAAAGGAAAATTCTTTATTCTTAAATCTTATCAAAGTTTGAAAAAATAAAATTAATGACAGCTGGAGGATTTGAACCCACACCCTTTTTGACCAGAGACAAAATCTGGCGCCTTGGACCACTCGGCCAAATGTTTGATTAGTAATGTATGTTAATCTGATATTCTAAATTTGATTGTATTTTATATTGATCTGATAAACGACCAAGTAAATGTTATTAGTGTGTGAATTTTGGAATTTTAATTTGTGGGACCTGTTTTTGGTTTTATTGCTTGAAGACTAAAGACAGATGACTAACAGTTTAACAGTTTCAGTGGAACTTGGAACCTCCCAAGACTTAGCATTAAGATTCATATACTCTTGTTTCTCTTCCTAAATTGGCCTGGGATGATCGCAAAGGCCCATATTTCGGACCGTAACTGTACCATTTTCAATCGTAACCGTATAAAACGGTTAAAACCGTAACCGTTAACCGTAAAAATATATTAGTTATGGTTAACCGCAAATTATTAACCGTAATCGTTAACTAACCGTAACCGTATACAAACCGTTGGTTAACCATAAAATTCTAACCATAACCGTTTTTATGTGAAAAGTAATTAGTTTTTTTAAATTAGTTTTCATAATGTCAAAGTTTTTTTTTGTTTCCATTCTATTAGTAACTTTATTTTCTATAAATAGTGTTCATTCATAATTTTAGTTTATTTGTTTATGTAACCGTATATAACCGTAACCGATTTAACTGTGATACCTGTAACCGTATATAACCGTAACCGTTTTAACCGTAACCGTGTTAACCATAACCGTTTTAATCGTATATTAAATGGTTATTGTTAAGGTTAAAGAAAAATTATAACCATAACTGGTGGTTAATTAATCATAACCGTGCTAACCGTAACCGTAGTCATGCCTACCAGAACCATCCGTAGACTTTGATACAGTCACAAACGGATATTTTGTACCTTAATCAGAACATATCAGATACATCCTTAATTTATAATGCACCAGAGGGAAATTTGGATTCAAACTAAAACCTTTCATATTATAGAATGTTTTTAAAAAGGATGTTGTCTTGTAGATAATGGTTTATTCATATGTTTATAAGCATATTTTTCTATAAGATATACACAAATCATTAGTGATGATTAAAGAAAGGAAAATATCATTTGGAGTCTAAATTCATTTCAAGGCTTCTTAAAGGAAAATACCATATGGAGTTTGAATCCTCTCCAATGCTTCAATTCATTGTGTCTTAGAAGATTGTCTGCGAGATATATATGAAGATTTATTATACAATCTTAGTTGAATTGGGCAGATCACCTGGGGGAGGCATGGTTTGAGAGCTTTGGATTCAAACTAAAACCTTTCATACTATAGAATGTTTTTAAAAAGGATGTTGTCTTGTAGATGATGGTTTAATCATATGTTTATAAGCATATTTTTCTATAAGATATACACAAATCATCAGTGATGATTAAAGAAAGGAAAATATCATCTGGAGTCTATATTCATTTCAAGGCTTCTTGAAGGAAAATACCATATGGAGTTTGAAATGCTTCAATTTATCGTGTCTAGAAGATTGTCTGCCAGATATATATAAAGATTTATTATACAATCATACCTTTCTTAGTTGAATTGGGCAGATCACCTGGGGGGACAGTGTTATGTTATCGAAAGCACCGTAAAACGAACAAGTATCAGACCAGGTAAAGCAGATTGGTCTTCTAACGCTACCTCATATGTTCTTACTACAGCATTGTTGATTCCTTGTACGTTTTTTTCCAGTACTTCAGCTTCATTGGCTATAGCACTGATCATAGAGCCAAACTGAACAGTAGTTTCCTCAGGATCCATCTTAAGATCCTCAAAGTTCGATGCTAGCTGATCAAGTCTGGTTCTTTTTACATTTGAAGTTCCTTCATTAGACTTCTGTAAAATATTTCAAGCTTGTTTGGCCGACTTACATCCCTGGATTAATTTGGACTCATCTTCATCAACTCCTCCAATGATAGCATTCATGGTCCGAGCATTAAATTTAGACAGATTATTCTCTTCTTATCCATTGAATCTTTGGTTTAGGAATTTTAGCTCCTTCTTCCGTTAGCTCATACGGAGAATCGCATCCGTCTTCAGTTGCAGTCCAAGCATCTTCACTTTGTCCTCTGATGAGTTGTGTCCTACGTACCTTCTATTACCCGTATATTTTTGTATCCAACATGATGGTTTTGCTACTATCCATTAATTAGTTCTATAGGAGGTTCCATGATACACTAGGATCCACCTTGTTAGAGATTTTGTTCTCAAGTTATCCGGCTCTGATACCAAATGTAGTATATGAACCTTAGTACCGATTTCTCTTAACACAAAATATTTTATTAGAAATCTTCTTGAACTACACAAATACAATATATGCTAGTCAATTAGAGTTACACAACATAATCCAAGTGATTTGAAATTGAAACAATTCCTAACTACCCACCTCACAGAAGAGCAACTATTGTTCACTCACCAAACTATTCTTTCTGAAAGCACAGAGATATTGGATCAACAAGGATGGACCGTGTGATGCACATGACTGTCGGACGTGTGAAGCAGCAAGTCAAAAGTAAAGATGATGTGGTGAGCTACGATTGGAGGAACGGAGTTTCCTTAGTGTACCAGTCAAGATATTGCAGAATCAAGAATAGAAGATTCGGAGATATCTAGATTTAGGGAAGTTAGATCAAACAGCGAGTGTGTTGTTGGCCTATATATACAATGTTTGGACATTATGTTTGTTCAGCCATCCAGAGCATAGATTCACAAATTCTAAAGCAAAAAGCTTGTTAGGCTTCTTGGTGAGTGAACAAAGAGTGAAGCACATTTATTTTTGTGTAAGTGAGTTTGGGTAGTTAGGTATTGGTCAGTGACGAGTCATGTGACTGCGTGTAAAACTGATTAAAAAGATCTGTTATGATTGCTTAAGAGATTCCTAGTTAGGAATTAGTTAGTGATGAGTCCTGTTGACAGCGAGTAAAACTGATTAAACATATATTTTAGATTGTTTAAGAGATTCCTAATAAAGAAAATAAGTGTCTTTTTGGTATTGTTGTGTTCTAGTTATTACACTTTCTTTCCGGTCGTCGCTTAAGCTCCTTTTTTATTCACACCGTCTTCTTTTTCTTTTTTACTCACAATATATCACCAAACCAAGTTTATGGAGCTACCTAAGTAGCCATCAGTAATCCTTCATCAATATAAATGTTTATCGCCTTTTACATCATCTTTTTGACACACCACTCCATTTCTTTCTGTAGTTGCTCCAACTGATGTAGTACGTTAGAGCCGCCTGAGTCATTAACAGCCACCGGCTAGAGTCCATACCTGTTGGTTTACTAGAGTTGACTTCCTCTCTCTTGCTTTTCTAATACATGCATATTAATCTTCTTGACCTAAACATATGTCAGCTTTCCTACACAACCTTACAAATATGACCAACGTGATCTTTGACTCTTCGATTCTCATGAAGAGATTGGTAAAATCTTCATCAATTCTCTCAATTTTGTTGTGAAAACGTTGATCCAATCCTCAAGAATTAACGAATACCTGATGTTTCATCGGATGCAACGTAACAGCTGACAACTGTGGACGTTTACTGAAAGAGCTCTAAAGTTTCCACTTATATGGAAACAGTGTTACTAAGAGACGTTAACCACAAATCCTTAACTCATAAGTCAAACAAATCATTGTACAAAAGAGTAAAGAGTATTTAAAATCACGACAACTAGGACAATGACAGTATTTAAAATATAAAAATGAGTTTTGAAAATTTAAGGTGAAAGTTCTTCACGAGTGATTCTTTACCATCAAAATTGAGTTCAGCGTGGTCTTCTCTGCATGGCAAAGGTTAACGAGAGGATTGGCCGCTTTCAACTGTGGAAATGGCTTGTAGTATTTTCAAGACCTCCTTGACGATAGTTTCAATGAAATCACTCTCCAATACGCTGCTACACTTGTTAAGAAAAAAGTCGAGATGAGTTCTTTTAAAGTTCTCACACGAGCGTGCAAGCATACGTAAAGAAGTTGATGATATAAAAGAAGACTTGGATGAAATTTGTCATATATAACGAAAATAATACAATAACATTTCCGAGGAACTAGTTATAAGTTTGAAATATGTCAAACTTTTGTGTAGAGATGAGAGATTTATTTGGCTTCTCAACAAAACATAGAATTAAAAAAAGTATATATGATGTAGACCATTAGTACCTTTTCTCATCGAAAGTCAGGCCAAACTTATGGGAGACAGAAAAAATTGCATCTCTCCATTGCTTTATCTTAGGTTTGTCAGACCCGAACATGAGCTCTATATCTCTGAAGTGGTCACCAAATTCTCCCTTAAGTTTTTTTACATTTTCTGGAGTCACCTTGTAGAAGACAGGAAGCACCTTGTGATAGAGCGTAAAGGAATTCCCAAAGTTAATAATATGTGTCAAAAGATGTATAATCTACACCTTCAATAGTAAGTAATAACATTGGTCTAGATCGTAAGTTAGTGTTATACACTAGATACTATATATAATTATATATATATATATGTATATATAGAGATACAATAAAATATCTATAAATTATTAATATTGAAATCAATGTATTTTATAATATTTTATTAATTTATCGTGTTTCTTAATTTATAAAGGTGAAATTTGGGTCAAAATATCAATTTAGGAATTTATTGAAATTATTAATTTATTGAAGTATTAATTCTCACTATATATACTTGTTCATCACATCATACCTTGAGCCGGCCTTGGTCTTCACGTTCTTTAATCTTCACAAGCTCGTCCAAGCACCATTTTGATTCCGTATACCTGGTCGAAAACACAGCTATGGCAATCCCAGAATCCTTGATCCTCTTGAAAAGAGTGGTGAGGTCTTCACCTCTTTGCTCCTGATTGTCTATGAAGACGTTGATCTCACTTCTCCGAAGTGCGTCCACTAGATGGCCAACGAAATTGGTGCGCAGCTGCTCTCCTCGAAAATTGATGAAAACTTGAATATTTGGTGGCTTGACTTTACCGTCCATTGGAGGATTTTCTCCAAATATACCTGTGGGAAATTCAGTAAAATTTTCTCTTGGATTCTTTTAATTCTCGTATCTCTGTTTCATTTGCTTCTTAGAGCGTTATGCTCTGTTTCTGTGACTTTGTTTTTTTTTTAAGACGAAAAAACAAAATGGATAAAAGTAACTCACTTTCACTTATCATTGGTATGTATGATTGACGCTTCTTCTTCCTCCTCATCTGACTGTTCTCGTCGTTGAAAACACTCTTTTTTCTCGCATTCTTTGCTCTCACTACTACCGCAATCACAACAATAATGATCAAGACAACTACAGCTGCTAAGCCTCCTGAAAGAAATGAAAAAAAAAGGAGAAGAAGAAGCAAATATTAGGTGTTATATATTTATATAAATGAGCAGCAGAGATATGTGGTTGCAGTGAAGGTGATACCGAGTATGGCTTTTAACTTCCGTTGAGAGTTATCTGCAAATGTATCAAACAAACATTATGATTTACAAAGCCTAAATAAAGATTGCATATGTACATTTTATATATATATATATATATATATTTTTTGAATACCAAGAAGTTCTGGGCCAAAACCCGTAATCTCCTAGGCACGAAACCACAACATGTAATCTTTTATAGGATAAAACAAAAATAAACTTACCTTTGGTTCCGGTAATGGAGCCATCGAGCTTCTGTTGTCCGTTTCTTTTTGTTCTGTTTGTTCTATTGTTGTTTTTTTTCCAATCAAATAACATAATTACATATATTTAGTTTGATAAATTGCATTCCAAACTATAAAATACTAAAACATTCAAATTGATATTTACCCTACTATAAGTCTATAACCTAAATCATGTAGATTTATCATTTATCATTTAACGCCAAGATAGATAAGCCACAAGTTTGTACTGGAATTGTGGAATCACATTTTGGCAGCAGAATCTTAGAATTTTGTTTTGGCGCCAAAAACTGCATAATGAATTATTTTGGCAAAAAACCGCATAATCATGGTTCATAAATACCACAAATTCTTAAAATTCGTTCCATATCACCCCTAATGTTTGGGTTGGTGGGTTTCCAAAAGATTATTATTTTTTGTCAAATAATAAAAATCACCATTGTCGTTGTATAAACTAAAGTAAACGTATTTTGATTTTTGTGTCGCAACTAACAGCATGTTTAATAGAGGTTTATCACTTGGTCATTCAATAAATATAAAATAATAAATATTAATAAATTATTGTGGATCTCAACCCTATTGATTAGTCTCTTATTTGAGATATAAAATGAGGTGTCATTTGGGAGAGGGGGGGGGGCGATTAGATAAAGATATCCCAACAACTATGCACTAGTTGGCTACTATTAAGTCAAGAAAATAAAAAGTCAATCAAATTAATAGTAAATGACCAAATTGTAGAAGTAAATTAATGTTTTTTGGCACAAATTATTTAACATATTTTGCGTTAATTTATAGGGATTAAACAAGCGTGACAAAATACTTCTGAATGCATACCATTTATAAAATGAGCTGTCATTTGTGGGGACGTTGATAAAGATAACCCAACAAGGCAATAACTATGCACTAGTTGGACATTTTTAAGAAGGAATGATAGAAAATAAAAAGTCAAGAAAATTAATAGTAAATGGCCATATTTTGTGTTAATTTTATATAATATTCTACAAAATATTCCAGTTTTTATTAAACAAGCGTGACAAAATACTTCTGAATGCATGACCATTTAGTGTGATGTTGGACTGGGACATAATCAACCCAAGCAAAATAGAAACAAAAACCTGAGTGAGTTTACCTGGTGATGTTGGGAATGGAAGAAGGGCAAAACGTGATCACATAGTCAGTTGTGTTTGAGCATGTGAAGGTGCTGTTATTATCACCGAAGGCATAGGTATAGGCAGATGGACAAGCACGCTCAAAGTTCTGCACGTACTGTGACGGCTTGCAAGTTTGCTTTGAGTTGAAGGAACGGGTGCAACAGTCTTCGGAGGATCTCGATTCTCGGCACGCGCTAGCACATGCGATTAAAGTTCCTCCGGAGAATTTTTTAAGGTTATCTGGACAAGTCTTGTTCAAGTCAACCATACAGCCAGAGCTCATACATGTCCCGCTAGTACTCTGTGATGGGGATGGGCTCACCGTCACTGGAAGGTTGTAACCGTATTCGAGGCTGATTTTATAGGTGTTGGTTCCACCGTCATCGATTTTAAAGTAAACATAAGTCACCGGAGACCAACCGTATGAGACGTTACACTCTATCTGGCCGGATTCGCAGTCTCCCGTGACGCATGTGAAGTTTCCTGTTGAGTTAGAGCATAGCGTCCTAGCCGAGATAAGACCATCCCATGAAGAAGGCGCGTTTATGTCACGAGTTTCTCCGCTTTTGAGAGCGAAGCCTGTGGTGGAGACTTTTGACTGCCATGAATAGAGAACTGGCCAGATTGTGTTTTTACATTTGTTCTCTATGCTAAGGATACTTGTTGACAACACTCCTGAGAACAAGATTAAGATAAGCAAGAAAGAAAAATTAACTAGTCAAAAAACATATGAAAATATAATCATCAATTGAGGAAAAAGATCGTACCCGATACGAACAAGTGTGAAGCAAGGAGGAAAAACAATGGCAACCTCTCCGTCATTGACTTAAAAGAAAAACAAAAACGTTCCAAAGAGTGAATACTAATAATACACTTTATTGTTTTCTCTTGCTTCTTCATCGTTGGTTACTAGAGATTTGTATCTTGGTTATAATAAGCGTTCACAAGCAACTAGGATTAAAAAAATTGAAAATAATTAACTACTGTAGTACGAACAAACGATAAAAGAAACATATTTCCAAAAAATGTTCCTTACCGCGTGATCATTGAAATACAGTCCAACGAAAGCGCATTAACTTTAAACATAACAAAATTAAAGATCAAATGCTGGAGTAACCTTCCTTCTTTTTTAGTTTGCCGGAAAGAGCTCCAAATTTAATTATTTTTGTTTTGATTTTCTTTTAATGTTAAAATTGAGTAAAAGACAATACCACCAGCTGCAGTTTCGGTTATTATAAAAAAACCACCGCTTCTTTCCCACTATCCCCACTTGCGTAACCCCTTCCCACTCGCCCTTTAATGTAGCTCCATCTTCCACATTTGATTTACGACCCGAACCCAAACTCTCTGCAACTTAAATGCAGCATCTTCGGTAACTTTAATTTCAAAATCACAAATCAATCTCTCCCATTTTCTTCTCTTCTTCCGTTTTTTTTCTTCTCATTTTCTTCGTTCTTCGATTTCAGTTTATTTTTCTTCGATTTCAGTTTCCCACTCGCGTATCGTTCTCGATTAAACTAAAGGTAAACTAATGTTTACTTGTTCAATAGAAACCATCCTACTCTTGCTACTGCTAATACTGATTGTGATGATGCTCCTCCTGCTATTGACGATCAAGTCCCACCCCCCGGCCTTCATGAATCCATTACAGAAATGGCCAAGGCAATGATGGAAGGGTTCAAAACCCTTAATGGTAAGGTTGGTGAACTGAATGATAAGGTTGGTGGTTTAACAAATAGGATTGAAAACCTAGAGAAATCCAATAGTGGTGAACCATCTTTTGTGGAACAAGAGTTTCACAACGAGAGTCCTGGGAGATGTAAGTTAAATTTTTCAAATAATTTTTCAAAGTTTATCTAGTTTAACTGCTGATGAGAGTATGGCTAATTATAATCTGAAACCGGCTGGAAAAAATTTATGGAGATGGGTGATGATGGTGATGAAGAGGAGGAAGAGGATAAGGTTGAGGAGAAGGAAGAGGAGGGTAAGGAGGTCGAGGAGGATAAGGAGAAGGAGGAGGAGGAGGATAAGGAGGAAGAAGAGGAGGATGATGAGGGTAAGGAGGTCGAGGAGGAGGATGATGAGGGTAAGGAGGTCGAGGAGGTAGAGGTGGGTAAGGAGGAGGAGGAGGATAAAGAGAAGGAGGAGGAGGATGATGAGGCACGCACAGCTGTAGATGAGGCGGAAGCCATTGTTGACCATGACGATTCTACTCCTCATGGTTCAGTAGGTTATACAGATTGGTCTTATTTTAGCGGCTCAAGTGCAAATGCTTTTGCAACTACTGGTGCTACCGTCGACAGACTTCATGAATATGGTAAGAAAGTTAACTTCTGTTTTGTATATGGTTGAACCTAGTCATTTTGCTTTACTTTACCTTCATTTCAACTATTTGTGTAGTTGTAGATCCTCAAACTGCCATGGTTATTTGGATTCTTCCTCATGACGTGTTTACGTCCAATCCTCCTGAGAATGAGGAGGAAGGTTTAAGCAAGAAGAGGAAACGGAAGCAGTCCAAACACCTGAGCACTCCGTACACTGGGGAAAAAGGAGGTCGAGGAGGTAGAGGTGGAAGAGGAAGAAGAGGCCGGAGGGCTAGCAAGAAACAAAAGGCATAAAAGCTTGATTATGATATTGTATTGCTTCGCTTTTTCAAATTAACGATGATGTTTTTTAACTGTAGTTTAACTGTAGTTTATCAATGTTATTACATTCCATAAAAATGTTATTTAACTGTAGTTTGTAGTTTAACTGTAGTTTAACAATGTTATTACATTAAAAAAATGGTGCCGTCATTCCATAACAAAAATACTGCGCCGTCATTCCATAAAAAAAATGGCACCGTCATTCCATTACAAAAACACTGCGCCGTCATTCCATAAATAAAACGGTGCCGTCATTCCATTTAATATTCTCATATAGTTTAACTGCCTAGTATAACTAGTTTTCTAGTTTAACAATTTTATACATAGTTTAACTTTCATGCTGAAACCATAAAACCTAGTTTAACCTTATTTAAAATGAGTTTCTCTAGTTTACCGTACAGAATTAGTAATTTAACACACATTTAAAATCGTCTTATGATGCTATGTATACTAAATTGAAGTTATATTTTATTTTTACATTGATATGAGAGTAATAGCTAAGTAACATACATTGTATATGGTTTTTACCGAGATATAACTGCCTAGTATAACTAGTTTTCTAGTTTAACAATTTTATACATAGTTTAACTTTCATGCTGAAACCATAAAACCTAGTTTAACCTTATTTAAAATGAGTTTCTCTAGTTTACCGTACAGAATTAGTAATTTAACACACATTTAAAATCATCTTATGATGCTATGTATACTAAATAGAAGTTATATTTTATTTTTACAATGATATGAGAGTAATAGCTAAGTAACATACATTGTATATGGTTTTTACCGAGATATGTAGGTGAACATGTATAATATATCATTTATTTTTAAAATTTATTTTTACCTCGCTTAACCATATGTGGCAATTAACTAAGCTTAACCATATGTGGCAATTATTATTTGTTAAACCGTTAAGAATATGACCATGTTTAACAGTAGTTTAACTGTAGCTGAACACTAGTTTAACTTCAATTTAACATAGTTTAACAGCACTTTAAATTGGTAATACTAAATTTGATATAGTTTACTTGATTTAAGAAGTTATACCTGATATATCAAATACACATCCACCAACAACAAAAACAACCACAAGTTTTATTTCAACAAATTAAAATAAATAAATTAAGTCGACATATTAAAGCAACCTCCAAGTCCTCGGGATCTCTGTCTTCCTCGGTGTTCCCCAACTGACGGAAACCTAGCCTCTTGAGTTCTTCCTTTTTTTTTTGGGTAATCTGGAGGCAGAACGCATCTACCAGAAATATGAGTAGGCACTTCCCACGCAGATGTATTCGGTACAGGATAAATGGTCTTACAGTAAGCCGTCACCCAATTCTCAGAAAAAATAATAATGTGAGCAGCACTCGTGTATATCGACCTCTGACGTTTTTGCGTAGAACATAGTTGCAGCAATCGCATGTTCACACGGATATTTGTCTATATCATAACGCCTACAACTACAACTTTTGCTTCTCGAGATCAACCATATGATGTTTTCCATCTTCTCCAATCACCGGGGTATTCGAGCATAAAACTGTTTAGCTCAGCCCTATGAATGTTTATAATAACTTATACAGAGAAGGTACTAGTTTTTGTGTAGGTGTGGTAACGCGCACCTTCCTATGCTTGTTGGACTATTCACAAATCTTGGCAATAATCGAATCAAACAATGGTAGCTACGGAGTTTTTCTTGATTTTCTTTGAACTTAACACACCATTGATACTTATAAAAAATAGTGGTGCATATGTTGTATCTTTCTCCTCGAAAAATAGCATCTTTCCCCTTACAATAGTCAACACTCTCTCAACACATTTAGGATGCATTATCCTAAATTCATGATAAACTCGGAGGAACTCAACCTCTGTGTAAATCTGACCACATTCTCTAAACTGGGTTGCAACTTCTTTTTTGTTAACACCATAAGCACGTGATTTCACATTCTGAGACATATGCAACAAACAATATCCATGCTTAGCATTGGGATACACTTCCCCTACAGTTTTTATGATGCTTTTATTTCTGTCAGAAACAAACACAAGCTCAGGGTGATCTGGCACAACCGTTTTCAACGTTTCGAGAAATCACCTCCAACTTGCATCGTTTTCACTGTCTACTACAGCAAAAGCAAGAGGATAATTGTGATGCTCTGGATCTTGAGCAGTTGTAACAATAAGAACTCCACCATATACGGTCTTAAGAAAAGTCTCATCCACAATGATAACTTTTCGCATTACTTTAAATCCTTCTATACTAGCACCCAATGCGAAGAAAACATACTTAAACTTGTTTCCTTCACCACATTTCAGCCGTGTTAACGTATCGTAATTCATCTTCTCCAACATGTGCAAATAAGAAGGCAACATTTTATATCAATTTTCTGGGCTACCGCGCAAGTCAGCTACCGCTAGTTTTTCCCTCTCAAAGCGGTACT